>JABUQX010042267.1:32500-35735 GCA_015478945.1 Trachelipus rathkii | reverse complement strand
TAACTGTATTTTGGCCACCAATTTTACATAGTATCACTGCATTATTCTGTTTTGTATATATATATATTTCCATTTATCGCAAATTCATCCCTACCAAAAATTATTTGCATCACTTCCTAAAAATTAATGGGAAATTATTACATGTAAAAGTCTAACTTTAATGCAGAAGATTTTTTTTTCTTATATTTGCTGCATATGTTATCGTTTTTATTTCAATTATTTAGTTCAAGTAGAAATAATAATAAGTGCAATTTTTTTTTTTAAATATTTATTTATAAAAAATTTATTTCTTATATTTGCTGTATATTTTATCGTTTTTTTTTCAATTATTTAGTTCAAATAGAAATAAAAATAATAAGTGCAATTTTTTTTAAAATATTTCCTATGCGAGTTCAAGCAAGCAAACAAACCAACCAATATAAAAATGGCCATAGGTTTCTATGGAAGGTTAATGGAGCCTTATGTCATACTATGAAAACTGCTTATTTTACTTATATATTGAGAGTAGTTTTCAAAGCTCGACAAAAAGGACTCATTAATCTTTCAAAGAAACCTATGAACATTTTTTAATGGTTATATATATATATATATATATATATATATATATATATATATATATATATATATATAAACAATATTGATATAAAAAGATTTTATATATAATATATATACTAATATATATTATATATAATATATATAATATATAATATATATATATATATATATATATATATATATATATTATATTATATATATAATATATATATATAATATAATATATATATATATAGATATATATATACTATATATATATTATATATATAATTTATATATATATATATATATATAATAAATATATATATAATATATTATATATATATATATTATATAAAGACACACATTTTATATATATATATATATATATATATACTTATATAATATATATAGACCCATTAATCTTTAAAGAAACCTATGAACATTTTTATGGGAATAATTAAGCGAAAGAATTCCTACTAGCAACTTGTAGGAAATTGATGGTTTCACTTGTAATAATATTGTAAGTATTTAGTGGTATCTTGTTGGGAAATTGTAGGAAGTTGCAAGAATTTACTTATAAGCCTTCCCCACTAGATTGTAATATTTTAATGAGATCTTGTGGGAAAATTCCCCATAGGGACCGGCTAAAAACCATGCCAAAACGCCACAAGATATTACAAGCCTCCCCATAATTTTCTCCCCATAGGATGGAATTTTTATTGTAAGATCTTGTAAGTTCCTAGTTTAATTTTTTTTTGTTGGATATTATATATATATATATATATATTATATATAATAGTATAATTATATATATATAATATTATAAATAGTATATATATATATATATCATACTATATTTATTTTATAAATATAATTGTTATATATATATATATATATATATATATATATATATATATATATATATATATATATATATATATATATATATATATATATATATATATATATATTATATATTTTTTTTTTTTGAGTTTGTGGGTATTTAAATATTTTGTGGTTTTTCAATTACTTTCAACATTAAAGGAATTTCCTATGTTCAGCTCGATCTTCTCGAAGCTATCAATTAACCTTATTCGTACTGCCCTTCATATTATAAGTTATTTACTCTATCAAGTAACCTCAATTTGGGTTTGCCCCTACGATCCCCATCACTTCAGACAAAATACCTTCTTAGCCATTCTCTCATTATTTATCCTAAGCAAGTTTCCTCGATTTATCCTTTCCACACATTTCTTCTAGCAACAAAATCTCTTAACCATTTGCATTTCTAATTCTATCCCTTCCTTTCATTACTATTTATCCCACAAATATCTTGTAAGACTTTCATTACAAAACTAATTTTTTTTTTAAATTAATTTCCATGGTCTCACTACTCACCACAGAACAGTTTGAGCACCATCAAATCAAAACAATTTTCATCTTCTTCTACCTAGATAAATTCCTTGTTATCCACATTTCTCCCAAGGAGACTTTACACTTTTTGTGTTGCACAAACTGATGATCAACATCTTCGATCATCTCTCTGAAAATCCCAAAGTACATAAATACTGTAGTTTCCGCTTGAGTTCTCTCATCTACCTTTATGTTTTCCAACTAAGATTGACCTTCCTCTTCTTTGAGGCTTGTACTAACTTTCATAGCTATACTTTTAGCAAGATTAATGTTTATTCCTTCCCCTGGAAACTTTCAAATTCAAGCACCAAATGTTTTTTTCGATCATATACCAAAAAACAGTATCATCAGCAAATAATAGAAAGTTGTTCTCCCAAATTACTCTAGTAGACACAAATTAACTCCTTCCCAATTATATCCATACTAACTACACTAACCATTGATATTAAATAACCATAGAGAGAGCACAACTGTCTCAAACCTGCTCCTGCTTCAAAGAACTCTCCTTCTTACTCTTAATCCTAACGCACAATCCACTGGTCCTATAAAATACTTTGATTTCCAATTAACAACTTTCCAATACTCTCCACAACTTCCATTATTGGTCAATGTCTTATACCTTTCCCAAATATAAGAATAAAAAAAAATAAATTCTTTATTTTTTGAGTATTTTTCAAGACATTCTCGACAATCCCTCTGGTTTCCTCCAACTGCTTTATCTGTAATACGCTTATCTTTTCCTAACACTCGTCCATATACTTTATCAACTACATTGAATAAACTTAATTATTGTTTAACACTTAATATACATCGTATTGATTGGCGTTTTTTGTTCATGTAATAAATAACGCTTTCAAACTTGTGATATTAGATGTGCATTCCGGTTAAGAAGTCTTCAGAACATTTTGGTAATCTTTTTCCCATTTCTTGTTCTGCATTTCAATAAATCAGGATTTGCAAAAAAAAAAAAAAAAAAAAAAATTATTTTAATTGGTGCTTATGGACTTACCCACAATCTTTCTTAATGTATACACTTTAAAATTTTTACCAGTGTTTCACTGTTTTTAATTTTTTAATACAATATCAATCCATTTTTTAAAAAAAAATTGTGATCTGAAAGCGTTCACATTATGCGTTCAACAAATGTAAAACTTGACTAACTTAGACTGGTGAGGTATTATAAGATCTTAATATATCTTGAAAACTAACAATGTTCATAAAAAATGTCTCATGTGGCTGAAACACATTTCCTATAATAGAAAATTAGGGAAAACAAATAATGCCC
>JABUQX010042267.1:0-27500 GCA_015478945.1 Trachelipus rathkii | reverse complement strand
CTCATTCAACATTCAATTTTATATTACTGGAACAACCTCCTTCATACTGATGTTTATCCATATATATATATATATATATATATATATATATATATATATATATATATATATATAAAATATATATAAATATAATTAAATATATAAAATTATCCTTTTACACTTGTACAGAAAAATTATTAGAGAAAAATAGATAAAAAAATTAAAAGTTATACAGAATTAAAATTTTATATATATTAGTAAAGTAATTTAAAAATAAAAATAAGGAAATACTTAGAATTATTAATAAGTAAAAATTAAATGTAAAAAATAACAAAAATCAAATAAAAAGAATTAACACAAAATAAATTGATGAAGATATGAAAAATATGAAAGATATAAAATGATAAATGAATATGATAAAGGAATTGAAATCTACTAATTTTGACAACTGCTATCAACCTGAGAATGAATAAGAATTACACAACCAGCAACATCTTCAAAAAGAGGTAATAATAAGTAATTTTTTGCTTTAAACATTTTATATATAAAATACATCTGATATACTAAATAAACAAAATGTCAAAAGAGGAAGAAACAGCAAAAGAAATTTTATCAATAACAATGGATAAACTAACTAACATGATAAAGGAACTAATGGATAGTAAAGAAAAAAGAGAAACAAATGAAGAAAGAAAAATGAATTTAACAATACCTAAATTCAGTGGAAAAAAAGAAGAATCTTTTGAAGAATATTTATTTAAGTTAAAAGTATGGAGAGAAGTATCTCAAGAAAAGGAAAAAACTAAAATAGCACAAATAATAGGAGGTTTAGCAGGTGAACCATTAGAAGTAATTATGTCCTTAAATGAAAAAGAAATATATGGACAGAAAGGAGTAGAAATAAATTATAAATACATGAAAAGAAAGATATAGAGAAATAGAAAAACAAAGAAAGTTATCTAAAGTACAAACATTGTTGACATATGCAACCAAAGGAAAGGAGAATCTTTCAGAGAATATGTAGCAAGGTATGATAAAGCAAAAAGAGATTGTGAAAAACTGGATGACATTAAGATAAGTGATAAGGTTCATTCATACCAACTGATTAGTAACTCTAATATGAAGGACATGGAAAGAAAGTTAATTATAAATAAGATTGAAGGAATAAAACAAATATTTTCATAGCAACTAAAGAATCAATGTAAATATGATGGAATCAGTATGTGAAATAGCAGAAAAAGAAGGCACTAAAAAGAAAATTGGTACAAGTAATAATAAATTCTGTACAATATGTAAATACAATATCATAATACTGATGAATGACTACTGGGAAAGACGAGAACATTTCATTTCAATTAAACTGTAAGGGTATGTAAACGTAATAATCAAAATAAAACAGAAGACTGCTATGTGGAATAAAGGATATAAAATGTGTTGGAAAGTAAAAAAAGAAGGACACATAATGAAAAATTGTAAAGAAACATAACCAAATAGAAGGAAAAATAATAAATCTATACTTTTCAAAGAAGAAACTAGTTGAAGAACAATATTTAGAAAAAATTACATCCATTATTGATACAGAAACAGAAGAAAGAAGAAATGGATTAGAAAGAGAATTAGTAGAAAGAAAAATAAATAGAACATTTTTCAATAATAATGAAGAATATACTGACTCTAAAGAAATTAAATATCAAGAAGATATAATGGCTATTATAGATACAGGAAGTATAGAGACAGGTAATTGGAGAATTAGAATTAACAAAATTGATTAGTGGATTAACTGATGAGGAATTACAATATATAAAAGACACACAAAAGTTTAAAAATGGTTGTTTTGTATTTGGAAAAACAGAATATAAAATATTAAAAGAAATATTATTGCCTTGTAAAATCAAAGGAAAGATTTTTGATTTAAAAATCAATGTAATAGAGGGTATATTACCTTTATTACTGGGTAAATCCGCTATGAAAAGAATGAAATTAAAAATTTAATAGCTTGAAAGAGGAACTGTTGATATTTTTGATTTGAATCTACAGTATCTGAAAATCATCGATAATGGGGAAAGATAATTCCTGTTGCATTAGCCGATAAATTACAAGAAACTGTTGGATCAGGTCAATTTAAAAAAATTGGAATAAAGAACACAAATATTAAAGGAGAAATTGGCATAAAATAGATGGACAAGATGCACATTGTGGAATAGAAAAATTATGTTAAAACAATAAAAAATGCTAATGTAAAAAATTCAAAATGAGAAGATTTTGGAATGAGGACCTGGCAACATTGTGATGAGAAGTGAAATATTAAAAAAATATAAATAAAACTCCACCAAGGCCTGTAGTAGGTTTGCCTATTGAGCAAGCAAGTTTAAAGAACATAATTCATTAAGAAGATTGCGACATTTAAGTAATAATTAAATTTTAGTATAATAATAGAGCCATTGCGAAACAAACTATACACAGGCCCAGTTGGTTGAAAAAATAAACCAGTTAAGGAAAATTATAGAAAAGTTAATTGAAAATGGGATGTACTTTATTTTGAAGTCCTAATGGCATTATGTCTGATGCAGGACGAGAATTTCAAAATGAAGATATGGAAACTTTTACTACAAAAATGAATATCAGATTAATGAGTACGGCGGCAGAAAGCCCATGGAGTAATGGATTATGTGAAAAGGTAGTAGGGTTACTTAAAGAATCATTATACAAGTTGAAACAGGAAGGACATGACAGAAAGAATAGGTTATTGGCATGAGGCAATTTTTGCAGAATGGACTAACAAATTTACTTTGGGATATGCACCGAAATCAACTTGTTTTTGGAGAAATATAGGAACTACCAAACATTAGTAGATTGTGGATTAACATTAAAATAAGCTGAAGAGAGAGATACTGAGACATGATTAAGAATATTAAGAAACAATAGAGCAACTAGTAAAACTTCATACTAAGAAATGAAAGTCGAGAAAATAAAAACGTGCATTGAGAAGTCAAGTAAGAGAACACAGGTCAAAAGATAAAATATAGGTGAGAGAAGTATATTTACAAAAAGAAACAGGCATAAAGAATGGAGAGACCAGCTAAAATAATGTGGTAGATGGAAAAAAAAAAAACCCCCAATCATAGTAAAAACATGAAGGTACTTTAAGAGCTGTATCAAAAGTTCATTCAACAAGAATTCAAAAAACTAGTTTAAATGTAAATAACAAAGGAATTGAAGATAAAGAAGATGAAAAGTATGAATATGAAGAAGAAAGGAATGAAAATATAATAGATAATTTAAACGAGAATGATAATGATGCAGAAGAAATAATATGGTCAAAAATTATGGATAATGAGACTGATAATGAAAATGAAAATCAAACTGAAGATGAAGAAGAAATGACATCAATTGATGAATATGAAGAAGTTGATCCAAAAAATGTGAAAACTGGTAAATACTATGAAATGAAATTAAAGAATAATGAAGATATATTAAATTGTTATGTTATTAGTAGAGCTGGCAAAGCAACTAGTAAAAAATATAATAAATGTTATAACATACGCAATTTGAATACAAATAGAATATATGATATAGATTTGAAAGAATTTGAAAAAATATATGAATTAGATGTAATTGAAAATGAAGAAAATAGCGATGAGGAGTCATTGGATGAAAGTGAGGAGATAATAGATGAAATAGATAGTGAAAATGAAGATGAGGATATAAATCAAAGTTATTATAATCATTCTAATGAGGAAATTAAACAAGCCAAAATGATAGAGATAGAAAATTGGAAGAAGAACATGGTTTTTGAAGAAGTAACTGATAAAGGTGAAAGAACAATTAATGTAAGATGGGTAATTAGTGAAAAATTATTGCAGAATAACAAGAAAAAATTTAAAGCTAGGTTAGTAGCTAAAGGATATGAAGAAACAGTGGAGGAAAAAACAGATGCACCAACGGTTTCATCTGAAGCAATGAAAATGATTCTAACCATAGCTCAAGAAAAGAAATGGAAAATAAATGCTATGGATATTTCAGCAGCATACCTACAAGGAGATACAATAACAAGAAAAGTATATCTAAAACCACCACCAGAATTTGATAATGGTAAACTTTGGAGTTTAAATAAAACAGTATATGGATTACAAGATGCTGCTATGATGTGGTATTTATCATTGAAAAAGCAATTAATTAAGTTAGGTCTAAAACAAAGTAAAATGGAACCGACACTATTTATAATGAAAGATTCAAGTAATATAGAAGGATTATTATGTACACATGTAGATGATATTTTATGGGTAGAAAGTAAAAAATTTGAAAACACTAAAACAAATAAATTGAAGAACATTTTTGAAATAGGAGAAAGTAGTTCAGAATCATTTAAATATTTAGGAGTTCAATTATATCAAGAAGAAAACATGATAATAATGGAGCAAAATAATTACTGGGAGAAGATTACAATTAATGAAATAAAAACAAAAGAAAATAGAAAACTTAATAAAAGAGAGATAAAAGAATACCAACAATTGATAGGAAAATTAAATTGGATGGCAAGAAATACAAGACCAGATTTAGCCTATATAGTTAGTAAAATGAGCAAGGGAGAAAAAGAACTGAGTATTAAAGATTATAAAGAACTTCATAGATTGATAAAAAAATACAGAAATGAATTAAATATCATACAAATAAATAATGAGAAAATTGAGAAATTCATAACATATTGTGATTCATCATTTGCTAATAGAGAGGGAGATAAAACACAACTAGGTTGTATAATTTTTGCCGTGGATAAAAAAGGAAAAATGATACCCATAATGTGGAAATCAAATAAATCAAAGAAAGTTAATCATTCAGTTATACAAGCAGAGGCAAATAGTTTGCTTGAAGGTATTGAACAAACATTGTATATACAAAAAATGTGGGAAGAAATTACTAATAAAAATCTACCTATAATTTTGAGAACTGATAGTAAGACACTTGTAGATACTCTAATGTCAGAAAGACAATCAAAAATTAAAAGCATGAGGATCATCATATCAGCAATAAGAGAATATCTAAATAATCAAGAAATACAAAAAATAGAATGGGTAAATAGTAATGATCAATTTGCTGATATATTCACCAAAGAATTACATAATAAAAAAATGAAAAATGTAATCTCCAGAGGAGTGAAGGATGTAAATGAAAATAAAACAGCAAATAATAACTTCTTCAAATGTAAGATGACAAAAAACAAATTTGAAGAAGCAGAGAGCGGGAAGAATGATAAATTCATGTAATCATTTTTTCTACTTTACAGAAATTATAGAGAAAAGATAGA
Organism: Trachelipus rathkii; assembly: GCA_015478945.1. Taxonomy (NCBI): domain Eukaryota; kingdom Metazoa; phylum Arthropoda; class Malacostraca; order Isopoda; family Trachelipodidae; genus Trachelipus; species Trachelipus rathkii. The sequence goes on along the minus strand of JABUQX010042267.1, from coordinate 22,216 downwards.
TAAAAAATAAAAGTATACAGATTAAATTTTATATATAATTTAGTAAAGTAATTTAAAAATAAAAATAAGGAAATACTTAGAATTATTAATAAGTAAAAATTAAATGTAAAAAATAACAAAAATCAAATAAAAAGAATTAACAAAAAATACATTGATGAAGATATGAAAAATATGAAAGATATGAAATATAAATCATGAATATGATAAAGGAATTGAAATCTAATAATTTTGACAACTGCTATCAACATGAATATGAATAAGAATTACACAACCAGCAACATCTTCAAAAAGAGGTAATAATAAGTAATTTTTTGCTTTAAACATTTTATATATAAAATACATCTGATATACTAAATAAACAAAATGTCAAAAGAGGAAGAAACAGCAAAAGAAATTTTATCAATAACAATGGATAAACTAACTAACATGATAAAGGAACTAATGGATAGTAAAGAAAAAAGAGAAACAAATGAAGAAAGAAAAATGAATTTAATAATACCTAAATTTAGTGGAAAAAAAGAAGAATCTTTTGAAGAATATTTATTTAGGTTAAAAATATATTTATATATATAAATATATATATATATATATATATATTATATATATTATATATATAGTATATATATATATACTTAACTATATATATTATTATACTATATATATATATATAATATATATATATATATATTAATTCTTGATTTTAAAATTGATATTTAATAGAGATCTTATATTCTATAATTTGAGATATTTGAGTAACTTTATATTTTCAATAATAGCTGTAGGTAGTAATACACTGTATGTAACAATAAATCCCTTCCAGCAATTTTTAATTGTAAAGTAACATTATTAGTAATTCCGGTTCCGGCCGGAATTTTTCAAAATTCCGGCCGGAACCGGAAACCAGAAAAAAATGTCAAATTCCGGCCGGAATTCCGGCCGGACCGGAATTCCGGTACACCTCTAATATATATATATATATATATATATATATATATATATATATATATATATATATATATATATATATAAAAATATATATATATATATATATAATATTTGTGTGATATATAATATTTAGATATATATACTATATATATAACTATATATATATTTTTTACAAAAAAAATAAATCCAATTTAGACAAATTTTGGCGATGATATGCTATTTATGTGAAAAAAAAAAAATTCTGTAATAATCAGTTAAATATTGAAGTACTAACCGCTTTTCCGTCTGACCTTGAAAACTAAGTTTCTTTGGTTTTGTTTTTGTAGGTAATATCATAATGGTCACTAGAACCAACTCCAGATATGGCCTTACGACCTGTTAAAATTGAAAAATTAAGATAAGTTAATTAAATATATATTATATATATATATATATAATTATATATTAATATACGTATTGAGGCAAGACTATATAAATATTCTTTATATTTATATTACACCATAAATAATTATATTTAATATATATTATATATATATATATATATATATATATATAATATCATATTATATATATCAGTGGCGTGCAGTGACCCATTATGCCGGTCATGCCAATAATTATATATATAATACTCAAATAATATCTTTATATAAAAAAAAAAAGTTTTATATATTATATATATATTATATATATATATATATATATATATATATATATATATTATAATTATATACTTACCTTATTTGAATATAAAATCCATCCTCCTTTCCTTTTTTATGAATTCATTTATAATTCTTTCAGAAAAATCTTCTGAATTTCTTAACTTCAAGAGATGGCTCCTTTCTATTGACATCATTGAAATACTTGACAATCGAGTTTCGCTTGTTGTATTCCTCTGATATATACTTTAATTCTTTTCAATGCAGAAAAGCTTCTTTCTACTGTTGTTGTTGTTGATGGTATCGTAGCAATGAGCTGGCAAAGTTTAAAAAATTCAGTCATAACTTCATAAAGTTCATTGTCTTGGAATTGTTTTATTAGTTGTACAATACTTTTATTTCTAAAATCATCCGAAGAATACACAACTATCAATTCGTTCTGCAGTCGAATTTTGTCAAAATGGCTTCCGTAAATTATGCTTAGAGACTCGAAAGGTTTCTTAGGAAAATCTTTTGCGTATTGTTTAAAATTATGACTGTTTAATAGTTCTATAAAAACAAGAACTTCCAGAGATTTAAATCTGACTCTTCTTAGTTGATTCACAACTGTTTGAATGATATTATTATATAGATTTCTATAGTAATCATGATGTTTTTCTGATCGAAAATTTCCTTTAACATTGTCATATATTTTAGAGAAAATATCTTGTTTTTCCTCAATCACTTTAGTAGTTTTCCTAACTTCATTAGCGCAATAAGTAATATCCAAACTTTTTGACTGAAGGACATTAAATAAAACATCAGTAAAGGAAAATATTTCACTAAATGTTTCAAGTAGAAAAATAACTGTAATTCCATCTAGTTGGTGCGGTTTTTGGAAATCCGGAATCTATATTGTTATTCCATCCCATTTCTCTACATTATCAATTATTTCATCAAATAACTCAATCAATAAAGATATATTTTCTTTGGCAATATGAACAAACAAATAATTATTTTTGTTACGTTTGGCAAGGGTTTGTAGTTTGTGAGCAAATGACCTTGATTATTTTGATTCAGCAAGTGTTACCAGCATTATTATTATTATTATTTATATTATTATTATTATTATTTATATTATTATTATTATTATTATTATTATTATTATTATTATTATTATTATTATTATTATTATTATTATTATTATTATATTATTATTATTCATTATTATTATTATTATTATATTATTTATTATTTTATTATTATTATTTATTATTATTGATTATTCATTATTATTATTATTATTATTATTATTATTATATATCATTATTATTATTATTATTAATTATTATTATTATTATTATTATTATTATTATATTATTATTATATTATTATTATTATATTATTATTATATATTATTATGTTGAAAATCAAATAAATTTTTACTATATATATTATTATTATTATTATAATTATTATATATATATATATATATATATATATGAGGACGATGCTGAAATACGTTGAGTATACGAGTGGAAAATCTGGGTGTCATGCTATTGGAGTACAGCTTTTGTTCGGACTTGTATTAATAATAGGAAATTCACCCGTATACGCGGTCGCTGCGGGAGATATTTTTAAATGCTATTCAATGAGAAACTGTCATGCTAGCATTAGTTTAATATAAGTGTTGAATATTGAAGAATTTTAAAATGAATTTAAGATTTTAACACTATAACTTGGCGTAATTTTTTTTCCTGTTCTTTATTATTAGTTTGTAAGCATTTTTTTTTATATAATAAGAATTTAGCAAAGTTCTAAATTTCTTTGGTCATGCTCTGCATGACTTGCATGCCCTGAATGCACGCCACTGATATATATATATATATATATATATTGTAACATTTAGGAATCTAAAATAATTATATACAGATTTATAAAAAGCTTTTAAAACTAAATTTAGCTGGTCTTGTTTGCCATACTGAGATGATCACAATCGAAAAATTAATTTCAATAGACAAACATCTAAGTCAAATTCTCAACCAAAACTACCTTATCCAGAATATAAGTCGCACCCAAATTATTCCAAATAAGAGAAAATTAGGCTGATTAATTTGTATAGTTACAAATGCAAACACGCAAATGGTTAAGGATGAAGGAACTGTCAACAATCAACAATGATAATGAAATGTATAATAAAACATGGGAGATGAAACAGAACCTTGACCAACTATTATTGGTTCACAAGAAAGAAAAATGTTCTCATCAATCAACAGCTGCTTATACCAAACGATTTGAAATAAAAATAAATATGAGTAAGTAAATGAAAAGAAAAAAGCTTGAAATCTTCTAATCTCATTCACCTAAAAACTTTCTGAATCGTACAATAGTCACTCTCATACCATCCGTAACATGACTTTAATTTTCTCTAAATTTACCATCATTCTTCATCAAATTTTCTCTTTTTTCAATCTCTTTACAAAATAATTCTAAACTACTTAACGCCAACCTCCAGGCGTAAACATAATTTCAATTTCATTCTACCTGATAACAATAATAATGATTCATCTCCTACTCCATCACCTCAATGGCAATGCATAAATACTATATTCAGTCCTACTATTATTAGTATTTACCTACTATTCAAGGCGTTACAGTTAATCTTTATCTTAAGTAAACTACTCTTGGCTCTCTTTTCTAGCTGGCCACCTTACACTAGGCAGGGTAGCCTGCATTTTGTTCATTATTCTAGGCATATTGACATCCGCTGGGGCTCAACACCGACCAGGGGCTCGCGCGCCAAGTCTGCATCTCCACCTTCCAGGGAACCCGCGCTAGCGAGCTACTGCAACACAGTCAGAATTTATCACACTTTAAATCACAACCAAAGATGAAGAGCTTTGACAAGCGCACCTCTGCTCCAGTCTACTTTTTTGCTCAAAAATAAGTTTTAACATTCAAAGATCAGAACGTATGCCTTTCTTCTGAATTGGCTTTATATTAACCATCACTAGCTCGCGCTGCGCTCGCTCCTTTAAATTTTTTTAAGTCGAGGTTTTTAACTATAAGGTGCGTGTATCTTTCAATTCGTACTAGGGTTTAAAATATAACTGACAAAATATCTCTTGTATTCTCAGGTATTTTACATTTATATAATATATTTTGAATTTAAATATAAAAGATTATTTATTTAATCTTGTATTTTTATATATATAATTTCTTATTATTATTATCTCCTCTCTCTTCACATATAGTATTCTATTCAATATTAATTATTTTGTCTTATTTCTAAATAGATTTATTGACTATTCACTACCTCTTCGCACTATCTCTTGGGTTACTTTATTCGAATTTATGATTGGTTTTTGTCTTTTTATGATGTTTCTTCTGTTTAGGTTTTTTCTTGCTGTCTACTTTCGCTCTCGAACTCTATGTCTTCTCTCTCACTTCCTCTTAGCCAGAAAAGACAGCTCGCCCTGAGGCGACTCCTTGCATCGTTTATATGTTATCTATTATAGTGGGTTGTTGTTGGTTTTATAAAGTTGATCCTATAGTCACCGGAACATTGTGTGTGATTGCAGATTAAAGGGTAAGGGAGGTGTGGTGGTGGGGGCGAGGCCCAGAGACAGGTGCTGAGAACTCGGAAAAACAAGGTAGTTTTTATTTCTTCAAAAACTTATTGATATCAAAAATGATACATATGAACGTTTAATTACATACTATATATATAATTTGAAGAGATGAGAAAATCTAGATCTTTATATAGCTGTGAGAGTTATCTTGTTTTCTCAATCAGCTCAAATGATGTAACCAATCATATTAATCCTATATATTAAACAACGTAAGATGTTTTTATAATCAATTATCAACAATTGCTTTTGGCAACAAAATGAATTTAAGTGAAATATTAAATTCTATTTATATACTGCTTTTTAAAAATCGTAGCATTTAACTTCCAAATTTACAATTTGTAATTTATTGAACTAATTAAAAAAATTATCTTCTTTAGGTTAGTCTGCATTACAGATAAGATTAGTTAGGATAAAATTTCTTTGTCCGTCGACTTTCGGTGGATGCTCATGTGAAACTGGGGTAGAATGGGAATATGGAGGAAGAGTCGGATAGATGAGGACCTACTCGGCAACCATAATTTGCTTCGATTAGGATTATTCTTCTAAGAATGTTATTGATGTTGAACGATAAAACTTAACTCGTTGAACGAAACAGAGGTATGTTTATGATAGACAAACCTCTTTTTTAAAGGAAATTGTATAAATATATCTGAAAATGCTGGACATTTTTACTCTGAAATTACTCATGCCGAATATGCTGATATCCTGTTTGCTATAACATTACATACACTTCTTATGGATGAATAAATATAATTAAATAGTTTAATCAAATAGTTATTAACTAGCTGGACATCTCATTTTAGAAAGGATCAATTTTAATTTAAAACAATTAGCAATAAACTAGGCCATTGGTTGATGCCCAAAACAAGTAAAATCTATAAATATAAGATGCGAGAAATCAAGATCGAGTTAGGAAATAAGCATTAAAATACACCAAAAGTGATATATAATTACTACGCAGAGTAGACATATCATATACGTTTAATTAAATATGAAAAGTAATCTAAAAAAAATAAAACTTTTAGATGGAGTCATAGAATATAATAAAATTAATAATATAATAATATAACTCAATTAACAACAATTTGTAATGATGAGCAAAAAAGCTCTTGATCTTTCCGTAATTTAACTAAATAGTGAATAAATGGTGGTAAAATATATATGAATTAAGAATAAATTGAATAAATAAATATAAGAAGAATTATAATATTAGATATAAATGATAATGACATTTGAGAGTCGTAGAGCATGCATCAAATGCTCTCATAAACCATAATCAATGGTAATAGATTTAATTGTTGTATAGGTGGGTTGAAACTATACCTTAGTTTATTTATAATGATAGATGAAGAGATTTGAGTCATTAAATGAAAAGCTGAAAAAGAGTTTGGATAGCATGAACATGAACCATCTATAATTAAGGTAATAACATATAGAGTAATAAATTTAATATAGCAGGATATATTTCATATATGAAGTGGGGTCATAATATATTAGAGTTGAGTTGATATGTAATATTATTATAATAATCTTATAAATTTAATATAAAATATAATTTATATAATGAGTCATAATATAATAAAATTATAATTTACTATTTAAATAATAATATATATAATTATATTAATATTTAATAATAATAATTATAAATTATAATTAATAATTAATATAAATATTAAAAAATATAGTTATAATATAATAATAATAATATATATATATAATTACTTAAATATATTATTTATAAATAATAATAATAATAATAATTAAAATTAAGCATAACAAATGATAATTAATATATTTATAATTAAATAATAGGTAATAGAATAATATATATAATAATAAAAGTAATAAGTAATATTATCTAAAAATATAATTAATAGATATATATATAATTACAGTATTATAATATATATATATTTACTATAGTAATAGTAAATATACCTATATAAAGAAATAAGTATACTACAATATTTAATAGATTAATATATAATATATATTATATCACAGTAATTATATATATAACTATTATATATACCTAATATAAATATGGGGATGTGATGCGTGTGTGTGTTATCTTGTCTGTGATGATGTACGAGCATCTTTAACAGAAGTAGATTTGAAATTTAGGGGCTGGCAAAGGGTTGAGTGATTTATATGTATCTTTGCTCATAGTGACTCTACGGTATCAGATAAATATAATAAATAATAATAATAATAATAATAATAATAAAGATTAGGTAGTGGATTGAATTGAACTCCAGAATTTTCTTTCTCGGATATTCAATAAGATGTCTAATATAAATAGAATTAGCGAATGAATGGCTATACTAGATTAAATATATATGTATTCGAGATATCACACAATTGAGATTGATTTATATATGATGAGATATAACTATAACTCACGTGGAGGTGTGTATGATATATAGTTAGGATACGTGCAGAAACATACTATATTGAAAAATGTAATTAAGATAGATATTAATCTATTATGGGATTCAGAGATCGAACAGACATGTCTGTGAGAGTATGTATATACTACTCATATAGATAGATAGTGTTAGGAGATAATGAAGGTAGAGGGAATATATAGATTTCGTTACTCGTATGTAACGATACGACATGAGATATGATATAATAGTGAGATAGTATTTGTTAGTGTATAGTATATAGACGAAGACGAAGATAAAGTGAAGATCAGGCATATAGTGCTCACTAGTAGAGAGATCGTGATATAATAGATGAGGGATGTGTGCATAATGAGTTTCAAGGATGAAGATGAGAGATACTACTATGATACATCGCTGACTGGTAGCTGATGGGAGTAAGATAGTTAATTACTAAGTATCTTGTCTCGCATGTATAGGGTAGTGCACTACGCTCTCACATCACATCTCACGCATTCTCAGCTCTTTACATTTATTCATAGATCTCTCGACTCATTCTTTTTATGATTCTGATCTCACACAGACATTACTATAGTATACCATTTACAAGTATGAAGTTTTTTAGCTAATAATAAAGAGATCCATTATTACGGGTCTCTAGAAAGCATATATATATTTTTCTTCTTTCTCATTAAAGGTTTAAGCATTGTTAATGAAAAGAGTTTTCAGAATATCATATTTGAACATGCAGGAAATTCAAATGCTTATATCTCTTATTCGATATATGAAAGCTTGTTTTCCGAAAATAAATTATTATAGTATCTAAAAATGAAAGAAAGTATTTGAAGTCTAAGAATTTCATCATATGCTAAATGGATGATATATGAGGCGATGTATTATAGTAGCACACAGAAGTATATTGTGCAATATCACGGCGAAAATGTTTTCGTGTCTATGTTGCTGCGGTAATGAGAATATCAAATTGTCTCACGTGTGGTGCAAAAATATCTGTTATGCTCTGCATTATTATATATATGTATTTTAAATCAGACATTGATTAGATTATGTTGTATATTATTATCTCAGGGATTGTAGATAATATATTCTAGAGGAGTGACCATGTATGCGCTACGCGCGATAGCGATAAGTGAAGTGCGTAGTATTTGTTTATAATTTAGTAGTTTCGTGTATTGTATGCATCGGGTAGATGTCTATAGACATCAGAGTGGAGTCTAGGATCTAGGCGTGTGTGTATAAGAGAGTTTGTGATAGTATGGGGATCAATTTTATTTGACTAATAGCCAACACTCAAGTCATTAACATCCTACATACATAATTAATAATCAATACTTGATAAGACTGTAATTATTTCTTGAGTTATGGGCATTTGTTTGAATCATTCCAGTTTCTACTGACAAACAATCTCGTACAATTTTTTTAGTAAGCCCGACAATTCTGTGAATAGAGTACTTTAATTCATATGTGGTGTACTCAGGACGATCATGCAATACATTGACATCTATATGTGGAGGACGTGGTTATGATAGTTCTTCATCTTTCCTTTCTTGCGCGCTTTTATCTAACTGTTTTAGGCAGCTCTGCTGATCTTTCATTGTATCTTTCTCTCATGTGTGGTAGTCTCTGATAATCGTTCTATTCTTGTTTTCTTCATTTACTTTTCTTACATTCACTTTTCGTATCCCTTTCTCTGTTGAAAACGCTTTACACGTTATATCTGTTATTTAAGCCTCTCAGGTATTTTTAGTCTGATATCTTTAAAACTCTACAGGTATTTTCTTGTTGCAGATATCCTTCAGTCTTTACAGTTAGTTATTGTTCTATTTCCTATTGTTCTTCTATTCTTCGCTTGTTCTTGTCAACTAATTTTTCTCTATTGTCGTACCCTGACCAACGCTTTTTATTACTCTTTTCTTCATCTTTTACCTTTTTCTTTATTTCTTTCTTAAATACAATCTATAATTATTCCGATTTTATTTGTGCTGTAGGTTTTCATCAAATATTTCTTTCAATATCAATAAGTTTTTCAGAAATTCTTTATCGTTAGATATGTATTCAATATTTTATTTAACTCCAGATTCCTAATTCTTATCTATTTATTATCTGAATTTAGTTAAACAGTGATAATGAAGGATATTTCAATTTCACTTCTTCAATGGAGTAGTTTTAGTAGATATTGGATACTGTTTTGGATATTCACTAAATAATCACTCGCTTCATCTTTGTCTGCCTCTCTTCATCATTAATTGCTGTTAATACTTCTTTCATTTTCTCTTTAATCACCATATATCACCTTCTCCTAGTTGGTCTTGTTCTTATAGAATTGAAATCTTACTTCAAATATTGCACATTTTGCTTATTATTTCTTAAGCAAATCTCTCCATTTTTCAGCATCATCACATCACTAATATATAATATCCGGAATAGTTGTCGTATCGCTCATGCCAATTCTTACCATTTTCACGGTAGTGCAAGGCTTGACAGATAGATAGAGCTTTTTCACTTCCTTGAACTTGTTTATATAATTTAGATGGTAAACTAGATAACATCACTTTTTTAGGCAAATAATAAAACTCTTTAAAATTTGCTATTTTGAAATTTTGCATAGTTCTTACGGAAAGAAGTTCATTAATTTGATTACGCGAGGTTTTTTTCTAGCCTCCTCAAAGCGAAATTCTCTGAGATTATTTTGCAAACTTGTCATTTAGATTGTCATATTTTCTTTTTGTTTAAAGATAACTTTTCTATAAAAATTCAATAATAAATTTGTATTCATAAATTTCTTATTTTGATACTGTTGGATCTTAAAAAACCAATTGCAATTATTTTATTTTCGATTGTCGATTCCATTCAGTGACTTTTCTCTGTGATAATTGATGCTTATAGTAAAATTGGTTCATGTATTTGTAAAGGTTTAAATTTACATCAGTTTGTCTTTCTGAGTGAATGGCAACTATTAAGTTTTTTCCTTCTTCCATATATACCCTTTCTATTCGCGATTTCACATAGAATTGAATAGTTTTATTACTCTATATATGTTTTGATATATATGCTTTATAGAAAGAGATATTTTAATGAGTTTTAATTATTTGAAGTAAATTATTAATATAAAGTATAATTGGTGCATATAAAATCTTGGGAGGTTTGATGTATAAAATAAAATAGAGAATTTAATATAATTTTATAGTGTTAATATATTATAATGGAATAAGCATATAATATATAATCAGTCATATATACCTCTGAAGATTGAAGATAAACAAGTTATAAGATAGCTATAGGTAGAAGTTTTACTTTTGGATGGATGAATATGAGGTCTCATAGTAGTAAACATTTTCAAGTAGTGTAATGCATAAATAGTTAAGTATATAGGTTAATATTTAATTAGTAGAAGTTTTTGTAGTAGTTAATAGTTATAGTAGTAGTTAGTTAATAGGTACAGTGAGTTGAATAAATTGGAACAGTATTAGCTGAGTATTAGATGTCGAGTAAGTTAGTTGAGGTTTGCTTCAGCTATTCTTTTACAGATATAACCTTTGTATGCAATCCTTCTATTCATAAGTATAGTTGTTAATACGATAGACAAATAACATTAAGGTTACTTATGTGATCAAATCTCATAAATACTAGAGTGTTATGCAATTTTAGGATATAAATCTAGAACTTATTTGTGCATTATTCTCTTAACTATGTCAATAAGTATTTATACATGTGTGTATTACTATATATATATATGCGTATTATGGTTACTATACGTGTCAATGCATTATTAATATATAGTTATATATTCGATCGTGTTTGAGAGCATTTAGTGTTATTAAATTGATATTCAATTATATAATTATTTATTATTATTATTGATCTTACTCTTCATACACGAATAGATGAATTTTCTTGGTTGGTCTTATTTATTCGTGAATGTATGTTGTAGGTGTGTGTGTGGATGTGTGTGTATGTGTGGTATGATGTGTGTGTAGTGTATCGTGTTAGGTGTTGTGTTTATGTTATAGTATGTTGTATGTTAGGATTAGTGTATTGTAGTTAAATATGATTGTTTTTTACAATAATTGGCGAGTAATACTTACGATATCATATTATTATTGTATCAATGATATTTATCTATATTTAGGGCCATATAGCAGATATATATCTATATCTTACCTCAAGAATATATAAGATGAACTCAATATATTATATTAATATATATAGTTATAGAAATAATTATATAAGTATTATAGTTACAATATAGATATATAATATATAATATTAATATATATATATATATTATATATAGCTATATATATATTTAGAATATACTCACTTACATTATTTATTTATTATATTTATGTTACTCATATTATTATTATATATACCTATTTTCACCTATATATATATCTCATTTTACTAAATATATTTTATATAAGTAGGTTTATTTATTAAGTAATATATTATTTTTTTAACCATTAGCTACAATCTTAATATCTACTAATAATAAATTGACTAGAAAATCAGCATCCACTACTTTTTTAGGACCAATATTTGCGTTCGAGTTGAAGTTAATGGAGTTGGTTAAATACTTTGGGTTCAGTGTACATTGATTATCATTTCAGGTTATATTTAATCATCAGTTTATATATGATAAGTTGATAGAAATAAATACATGTTTTTTATAAATATAGCTAGTATTTATTGTAAATCTTATCTATGATATATTCCTCATTAAAAATAACACTTAAAAAATATAGCCTCTCTTATAAACGTGTAATTCATTACATATTTATCATAATATTAAGTGTTCGAAACAGTAAGGAATAAGTAGTTGATTTATCAAGATTCGAGACATGATAGTAGCAGAAGAGAGCAGATTCGAATACACAGCAAAAAATTAAAAATTCATCTTAATTATCGAATTTTTTACGTATTGCATTAATACATAGTCTGTGATCAAGTAATCACTAAGATAATGGAATATTATGGTAGAAATGTGAATATGTAAATGAAAACTCATTATTTTAAATTTTTAGAAAAATAAACAGATGTAATAACTGATTTTTATGGGAATTTTTGTTAGAGTTCAAAATTATGATGGCTAACTTCTAAGAAATAAGATGAAAGATTAAGTAGGAAGTTTACTGTGGACATATTGTGAATTATTTAAGTAACGAAATCATGTAATCTATACGATAGGAATAATATCGTGGAAGGGATTATAATCGGAAGTAAATAAAAAAGTGCTTATAAATGTACGATAAAGGTTGAGAGAAGAGCGATGGTAAAGGATGAGTAAAGTGGTGAATAACAGTCAGCCTTCAAGGGCTTTACACAAAAAGACTACAAAATAAGAAGACTCGGAGATGTATATAAATAACTAAAGGTGACATATTTTTAGATTTATAAATAAATACTTTTCCATTTTTTTCACTAATAAATAGGTAAATAGTTATATACCAGGATATACGCTGAATTGTAATTTTTACATTTAATTTTATGTATATTAATTATATTACTTTGATATTATTTATTTAACTTTTTTATCATATATATTTATTTATTTGCTTCGTATTCTATGCGATTGGTGTAATCTTTTCTACGATTTCATATCTACAATTACAATAATAACAAAAAGTATCTATTAGAATATCATCCGTCTGTTAAGGAAAGGAATATGGGAGGTTCCTATTTTTATGTTCATTCTCTGATTAAGATTATAGAGGGTGGGTAAAACATTTTGCAAGCCGGGAAAGTGTAAATTGATTTAAGTGGTAGTAGCCAAAAGACATAGACTAGATTTAAATAGTATCTAAAGGGTTGAATGGTGATTTCATTTAGCTGCGTGCCGATCTACAAAAGCTGTTATAGAGCGATTTTTAATTTTTGGGAATATTTACTCATGTACTAGACTCTAATGGATGTATCAAGAATTTTTGATGGCGTATTAGGTATTTTGCGCTTTCGGCTATGTCGCGGAATGTGATAGCGAGGAGGATGGCAGTAATGTAACGTAGGATTAGATGGTGTGATGAAATTTGAGGATATAATGATATACTGTTAGTAGAGCTCTTGGTTCTTTTATTGTATGTGGTAGATTAGTGTCTTGTATCGATTGTGCTGTGAGTTAGTGATTTGAGAATAGAATTGTATAGTAGATACTGATTGTGTCCAAATTTCTATTGAAAATTGGAGTTAGATTAGTGCAATAAATTGTTGATACATTTGTTGAGATACTCGAGATGTGTTATTAGCTTAGTTGAGGTAATAATAATATCTTTAAATGGATATATTGACTTAAGGCATAGCAAATAGAGTTAAACTCTGGTGACCAGCGAGGAGGTACGCAGATATATTTCGCTCGAAAGATTCAAGTATGACGAGAGAAAGAATCATGAAGATATTAACCTAACAAAAAGCGAGATGCGCGATATCGAAGTTTCAGAAGATCATTTGATATTTTTAAGATGAAGCCGGACAGTTTGTAAGTATTATACTTTCTTAAAAGTTTTGAGTGTGAGACACAAGTCGCATCTTCTGATTAGATTGTTCGAAATTAGCCAGAACAATATTAACAAACAAACCATGAAATAACACAGTTTAAAGACACGAAGTAGCGATGAAGATAACCGTATTTTAATAGATGAAGATTTGAATGGCCTTAGGAGTAGATGTGGCTCGGACGGGTTGTGTGAAGAAGGAGGAATTTGGCTAACAAGTAATGTCAGAGTTGGAGTCTAAATAGCGTCTCAGCATAGATCTGAAGAGAAGAGATTCATTCGTGAGCAGAATTGTGATTTCACAGCAATTAGAGATATTTTGTTGTAGATCATAGTACCTTCTCGATGTATGGTATTCATTACTAACTATGTTTCCGGTGCGTATTAATTCAGAATATTAACGCATATAGGACTCATTTTTTGGTTTCAACGAATGAAATGATATGTAAGTATATATTACATAGTCTCAAACATAGGTATACAACTATATATAAAACATATATATTTATGTTCTTTATTTTTATTAATGTACTCTAAAACTCTGATTAAAATCTAATTCCTAATATATATTAAGTAATAATAATATAATTATACAAGTAATATATATGAGTAGGCGAGTAGTAATAGTGAAGGTGGTATAGCTCTTCGGCCTAAAATAAGAGTATATAGAATAATATTCAAGAACTCATAATTATAATAGACTCAGAATAAAATATACTCTAGTATAATAAATTATCATAATATATATATTAAATATAGTCATATAATATATTTTGTATTTTTTATATGTTTATCTTTTTTTTCTACAGTGATGAACTTACAAATCACTTTAGGGCGTATGTACTATGTTCAAAGGAGGGCGGCTAAAAATATAAATATAAATAAATAATTAAAGTAAAAAAAATTACAACTAAAAGATAAAAATAAAAAATTTAAATAATAGATAAGTTAAACCCACCTGACTCCTTAATGACCTATATACGCAATTCTCAGGTTGGTGCGCATGATCGCGGGACATATAAAATTAGAGGAAGATTAACATTGACGTTGAGTAAATATATGAAAGAGGCAAGGAGTCTTACAACAGATTTTGTTGGCTGGAAAGAAGGAGGTACATACATTTGTATAGCAGAGTGATTCCTTGAGTCTCCATTAAATTACACAATTTTTACATGGAGAGAACAATTAGCACCTCTTTTGTGTGTTACGATTGGGCGATCGCAGTGGTGGAGGAATGACGAGATGGTGCAATTTCTCTATTGAGAGCACTATTTTGACCGTTTTGTAAATACCTATCTATTGAAAAAACTAGTATAGGGCACTTACACTGATCGGGGATGAGGCAGAGGAAATGATGTGTCTTCAACGGGAGTCAAGATGAAGTATGGGACAAGTTTATAAGTATCAATCTGGTATAGCGACTTCCAAACGCTATACTAATCATCCGCAATAAGGAGGGTGGAACCAGATCCCACCAAATGTGGGAACAATATTTCCTCCTAAATTAGACAGTGTAGATGGAGTGTCTGGGGAGAATAAAGATATGATTTAAGAGAAAAAATATTTACAAGTATATTACTAGAAATCTGATGGGAGTCACTAGGGGCTATCTTCTTTTGTACGCGTGCATTTTAAGACAAACCGATTGATGTGAGTCTTCGACTATGCAATAACATCTCCATGATTTTATAGTTCTATGATTTCTAGAATGTTTATTTTGTTTGTTTGTATTACGGGTAAGAATAATCTGTTAGAGCATCAACAAGGGATAACGGAAAGTTGGGAGGTATTTTAGAAGAGGGAGATATGAAGAAGTTATGTTTTTAAAGAGATCTGAAGCTTCACAGATTACGGTTACCCCACTGAGAAATTCCGAACCAACTTCGGCAAGATAATTTGAATCGGTAAGTGTAGAGAGAGGCAATCTCTCTACGATACATATTTAAATGTTGAGGGCTTGTCACTTAATTAATATGAGTGGGAAAGTAATGGAAGATAAGTATATAGAGTATATTCAAGGATAAGAGGTTTAAAGAGTCGTATAGAAGAGTGAGTGAATAAAGCATAAGATTTATCGCTTGATGAAAAGTAGTGAATACAGTTGGAGGGATAAAAACAGAAAAACATGAGGAAACACTTAAAATATAGTAAAGATAAAAGGAGGAATAGAGGTAGCTTTGGCATTACATATTATTGTTTAGCTTTGCTAAATGGAAAGATGAACGATTAAGATTTATAGAAGATAGCATGGCAGAAAAAGAAGGAGGTATAATCCATAATAGCGACGGATAGAATTAGAGTGTAGCGAAGCATGCTATCACTAGGGCCAACTGTCAAAGAGCTTTGGATGCTAGACGTCAAGCTGCATCATGCCAGGCTACCCATGGGGATCATTAGGGCAGAAACCATGACTCATGTTAGAGTAGAAAGATATGAAAGAATACTTCACCCGACATGCTTTCGTGCGACTCGTACGTTGAACGCGTTCGAAAGCCATATTGACGATTCGTGATATATTGAAGGGATTTTGATGTTGTTAATTTTGATCGAAAGTATTATGATGTTGTATTAGCTAAGGAGAAGATAATTATCTATATATAATTGGAAGATAAGTATATTAAAAAGTTGGCTAATAGTGTTTAGAATAAGATATATAGAATTAGTGGCATCTCATTGAGCGGCTATTTTGATGGAGGAGATTAGGCTCGAATAAATAATGATAGTTTGCTGCTTTGTAGGGGCACGAGTGCGGAGTAGAAGGGAAGATGTAATATTATTGTTGTTTTGAGTGGATGGGAAGTAGAAGTGTCGCAATCATAGACAGTGTCTCGCCGATTCAGAAGCGACACTCCCCTTCAAAACAACGAGGAGTTGCTATACTCTGGCATGGTCCTCCTGTTAATTCAAAAATGAAAGATTAGAGCTAGTATGGAACATGCCTATATGGTCATGTAACTGTCATGAGATAATAGAACAGGTAGGGAATGATCATTTTTGGATAGAGGGGAATCGTTGAGCATGTGTAGAGGGATATCACAGAGAGAATAACTCAGAGGTGGCACTACAGAAACTTAGATATCAGACAAATGTATAGATTTATGTATTCAGATCAGGAAGTACGGCTTAGAAAGGCCGTATTCAGAAACGGATAGAGGAGAGAGAAATGGCTTAGATTATGATTCAAGTAGTTATATTTCTCTCTGAGTACTGTTAGCACGCCACAAGCAACTTGAAATCATCGGAAAGAGACGCAGAAATTTTTTATCAAGAAAGGAGAACCAGAGGCATCACACTTCCTTTTAAGTGTAAGACACATTACACGACTCATAGAGCCAGTCGATAATATACCTGCAGAATATTTAGCTAATTCGAGAACGACAGAGCGATGAATTAGTTAGAATAAATGAGGAGAAAGAAGCAGAGCTACTAACCCAAGACGCTAGTATCGCAGTGTGCACGATACCCTGGGTGAACGGAGAATGCAACAGGGAAGATAGTAGTAATCACGATCACATTTGTAATTCAGGGTAATGATGCAAAATGATGTTAGGTATGGATACTATTATGCTTGAGATAATGAGACTATTGTTCTATATATTCCTCCAGATGAAATCCAAATAAGACCAGACTAATTATCGATTTTATCGTAGTATTCAGAGAGAGAGACTATCTGTAACGTGTCGACTTAAAAAAATAATGATATCATATCTCAGTTCAAAGACTGATACAGTAGTCAAGTAGACAAAATTAGGAGACGATCTATAGACTTCTTTTCTATAATTTTCGTATGACCTCTACTTGCATGAGTAGACCAAGAAAGATAAGATTGTTCGACTTCAGTCTGGGGGGCAACGAAGACTCGTGCTGTGAAATCACATAATATAGGTCTGTATTCGATATATTATACAGAGCTTGGTGAGAACGATGTACAATAGTTTGTAAGGACAGAAAGATATTAACGATACGCAGCCGATGCAATATCGGAACTTTTATTAATCTCATATGTGATGTCCGTTTGAGAAGAGAAGAAGATGGTTTAGGGAGCTATAAATCAAAAGTTTTAAGAATATAGGCTTAGGAACGATCTGGGATGTGTTGTCTCCGCGCTCTGTAGAGTGACATTTAACTACATAGATCTGATTGCAAGAGTATAGCGGTTTGGTAAGTTAGAATAAATATGAGCACATCGACTCTCTTTTCGATTGCTCGTGTGTCTCCAATTGACTTTAACTTTATTGATATCAGAGTATATGACAAATGTCCAAGCTGAGCGCCACATGAACTATTATGTCCAGATGATTGGTGTATCGAGTATAGATACTACTACAGTTCAGAGGAAGCTTTTCGTGATCTACACGTTAGTGACTCGCATACGAAGAGTCACAGTTCTACCGTGTGATGTAGAAGACTATACGCTGTGGTAGAAGGACAAGACTCTGGAAATCATGGCTTCTTACCAGTTGATAGAGCATAGCCTGCAAAATTTAAGTTAAAAACTTTAGGTAAAGTCGTTCGGATCGAGTAGGAATAATCAATGTACTGCATCTCCCGGAAAACTATCGCACAGAATTAGAGCAACGATTACGAGCTTTATCTGATGATCGTAGTTAGAAGGAGTAACGGGACTTTATATCGCTTGAGGTGGAGGGAGACTCCGACTTATTTTCAGGTCTGGTGAGATTAATTACACCTAGGTGCTTAAGATTATAGTAGAAGATGTTTGTAGATTTGTTAGAGAGGATCCTTGGCCAAGTCTGAGTCTCGAAGAAGTAAAATATTAGGATGAAGGCCGAAAAGTGGTGTTCAACAGATTCATGATTGATGCGAAGACCGGACATAGCAAAATCAATAGAACAGGGCCGCCCTACGCCCCCTTGCCCATAGTAGGATCGAAAGCATACACCTTTATTATATATATATATATATATATATTTTATTATATATATATATATATATATATATTTATATTATTATATATAGTATATATATTAAATATATTATTATATATATATATATATTATATAATAAATTATTATATTAATATATATATATATATATATATATATATATATATATATATTATATATATATATATATATATATATATATATATATATATATATATTATTATATATATATTATATATATATATATAGTATACGAATATATATATTATAATATCTATATATATATATATATATATATATATTATATTTATATATATCATATTATATATTATATATTCTTAGCATATCCTTCTCCAATGGATTTGTTTGATTAGATTATTGTATTTTTTGCAATTACTGTTGCTGCATCAATATTACGGAAATTTAAACTTTTTGGTAACTTTGATAATTTTATTACACATGATCTGTTGGAATTAAAATTTATTAATTAGATACGACACTTGATGAACACATATGGCAAAAGCTTTCGTTGTGGATTGACACAACCTTATCAATTGCTGTGTTTCTAAAATGATCTAAAATAGGTTTCAAAATAATTTTATACATTCAATAGATTTTCGTTTTGAAGGGCGACATAGTCTTGTCCTTCCAGGAGTCGATGGTCTGGCAACCTACGTTGTCATTTTTATTTTTTATTCGAATTTGTTTTGGTTTTTGAAAATATAGAAAATCTTTTGTTCTCAGCAGGATATAGTTATGTACATGAATTGAATACATAGATACATACGTTTGACTGATATAAAGCTCATAAATTTCTCGTAAATAGCCCAAAAGACTATGGCGCATGTGTACGTTGCGCATGCCACAGTTATGACACATACATTGTTATATAAGGATACTAACATTTATTACTGGCGTTCGTGAACTTAATGATGAAAAATGAAGGTGTACACTTATAATCGTGGCACCCAAGATTCTGGTAAATACATATTATACGTAGCAGAATTTAAATTCGCATTTATATGGGAATTTTTAAATATATTGGAAAAGTTTTATTCTCCGACCCCGGAAAATTAATAAGAGAGAAAGTTAGTTTTTGATTTTTTGGTTGATGGCTTTTGATAAGATGTGAGTGAGTGTTTATTGGCTGTTTAGAAGATAATCAATTTTAATTTCACCGGGGATAATATTAAAGTTTTTGGTGGAGATAATAGAGAGATTCTATGAGTTTACGGAGGAGTGGATTGAGGTTTTATGTAAGGGGGTCATTTGGTTTTATGTGTATTTTAATGATTTGATGAACCTACGTGGAATGTGAGAGAAGGAACCATCTTGTCATTGTTTAAGTCATTTTGTGTTGTTTCTGTTCCTGTAAAGTATTTGTTTCACACTATGTAATACGGGCAGGCTATGATCTTGCTAGTAATTAGAGCTGAATATACTAAGCATTACGAAGTGGGTATTAAAACAACACCAACGATGATATTAACTTCAACGTAGCCATTTATAATTACTGATAAAAGTTATCAAACGACAATGCAACATTGTTCTATTACATAGGTGAATACAGTGTACTTTATGGACATGGAGACAGAAAAACTACAATTAGATGTCATTAACTAGACATTTGCACACAGACATTGAGATATCTCTCTTCATTATATATCTTGACCGTAGGTATCATATATCTATTAAAATACACATTTAAATTTCAGATATGATCCCCTTTACATAAAGTAACCTGATCCAATTCCACTCCTCTCGTAATTACTCTATAGTTATATCTGCTTTGTTATTATTCTCTCATGCAAAATACTTTAATATTTACAACTGGTTTTATTATTAAAATTGTTATTTTTTTTCTTCTTAAGTCTGCTAGTATTTATATAATCATACTCCATGTTGAATTTAATTAATGTCATCAAACTCGAATATAATCAATTATAAAGTATAAGCTTTCTTCTCTTATTTTAATTTTCTGGGGGTGTGCAGATGGGGACTTGTTCCATTTATATTTTATTAATAATTTCCTCAGAAGTTTTAACATGGGATTCTGCCTCGTTAATATGTATTTACAGAATCTGGTGTGCAGTATTGATGCGTGTACAGAAATCGTTTTTGTTCATAAGCTTGCATTACATATGCATTAACTCTGTAGTAAAGCCGTTACATGTATGTGTTCATAATGTGGCTGCGCCATCGGATAACACATTGCCGAGCATCACAGGTACTATTATGTGATGTAAGTATCTAACGAAGAATTATCTGAGCTCTCATGCTTATATCACAAGATACTGGTACTCACAGTTGTCCAATCATAATATCTCATATAATAATTAAATATATACGTGCATAGTGGTGGACTTTATCAGTTGCAGTTGGTGAGAGTGTATTTCTAATATTTTGATTCAGAAAATATTTAGCATCTTACATAATCTTACATATACAACATAGACTATATGTACGGTCGTTGACGAGATATCTGATGTTTGCAAATATTTGGATGTTATCATGGATATGTCGATTCTTTCAGGAAACGGTCCAACTCTCTCTGAACTGTTTATGATTATATTGAAGTACTTTTCTTTAGGTGATTATAATCATTCTTGGTGCGCCAATTGCTTTGAAAGGTTGTGTAACATTCTGAATCTTATGACTTGCCATATGTTGGTACTAATTACTGATTTCAGTAGTCTTAACTGTGAATCTCCTGATTTTATAATCTTAATTGATCATTAGTGCTATAGTACCATCTCTAGCGACTCATCGCTCCCGGATTCCGCTTTCCGACTCCGACTCGACTCAGATCCCGATTTTTTCGATCCCGACTCCGAATCATGACTCTTTGATTCTGCTCTGATCTGATCTGACTTCTGATCCTGACTCTGACCTCTGAACTCCTGACTCTGACATCTGATCGATCTGACTCTAGATGACTCGCGACTCCGGACTCCGATTCCGACTCCCCGCTTCCGTCCACCCGACTCGACTTCCGACTCCGGTTCCCGACTCGACTCCCAACTCTCCTAAATTATGCAAAGACTATAAAAATATTTCCATTAACTTATTATTGTGATTTTCCGCCTTGAATATAAATTTATATAAGATAGTATCTATAGTCTATATTACTCTACTTGGAATTAGAAGACTTTGGGAAAGAGGAAGATTTAGATAGAGATGAGATAGTGCTAAAGATTGAGAATA
>JABUQX010042266.1:0-39576 GCA_015478945.1 Trachelipus rathkii | reverse complement strand
ACATCTATTTATTCATTGAACATATCACAATAAATCATAAAATAACAAGCATTTAATGTAGCATAACGCAACCTCATTTACCCTTCAATAAAAGTAGAATTATTTCACCTTTTTAATCAATTTGAGATATGAGACACTAGAGGGCAGATAACTTTACCTTAAATTCATCTTCAGTTATCTGAGTAGACATAGCCACAAACTCTTTCGTAAGAACCTGGGCCAAATCGGCTAAATAAGATGGATGCGCTGATGCATGAATGCAAAAAATGCCTGTATCAATGTAGGCATGATTAAGAGCTGTAGCATTATGCATCCAATGATACCTATAAAAAAAAATAATAGTAAATCAATAAAAGACTTATCAATACATATTGAAATTTATATGCAATAAAAAAAATTGAACAACGGATAAGTAAATAAACTAGTGATAAATTCTCTTGGGCTGAAAAGGGATTCTGTGGGATAAAAAAAAGTATGTTCCAATAATAATAATAATAATAATAATAATAATAATAATAATAATAATTCCAGGACCCACCCATGGAGATGATTATTCAACCCAGTGTGCCCGCTTCTGTGTGGGCCGTGGTGGGTCCTGTACATTAACTCAAAAAAAATAATAATAATTAATTGATTGAAGCTACTCCATTATTATAATAATAATAATTAATAGATTGAAGCTACCCCTTTATCAGAAAGGCTTGGGTGTTGGATGGAATGAAGCTTCATATGCAAATATGTAGAAAGCTAATTTATAATTTTCAAGTATAAAACAAGGAACAATGTTGTTTTATTATTTTACTGTTGTTGCAGAGTAAATATAAAGTTAAAGTAATTAAATATCAGTGGCCTCGAAGTGCTTTAAATATATTACATTATGAATTGTATATGAAGAGCTCATGGACAATGCCATCAGCCAATAGATTAACTTTTTTGAAATAATGGTTACTGCGGCTGTGGGTTCACTTGTTCAATAACTCTTGTATGGGTTGGAGGGACTTAGGAATGCTTTTACTTTTCATTTGACGTTAATTATAAATTGTAATTAAATGTAAAGGGTTAAGCTTCCACATAAAGAAAGAATTCGAACCCTACAAGGGTCTTCTTTATTAGTGATAGGTAAGAATAATGTTTATTTATTGCTACCATTTGTTAAATTTAATAATAATAATAATAATAATAATAATAATAATAATAATAATAATAATAATAATAATAATAATAATAATAATAATAATAATAATAATAATAATAATAATAATAATAATAATAATAATAATAATAATAATAATAATAATAATAATAAACACCGAAAAGATAGAAAAATTTACAATTACCTATTAAGAACATTTGTGTAAAGCCTTGTGTACATTCCTTTACCAGGACCCCCTGCACTAAAGGACCCGCCGCCCCCCATTATCATATTAAGAACACAACACGCCACAAAGTCTTCGTGTTGATGATTTACCGACTCCAAAGCGATCACTAGATGAGCTAATTCTGGTAACGGGTTTGGACCCACCGAAATATCTGACAAATCAACTTCATCCTTAAAGCAAAGATAATAATAATAATAATAATAATAATAATAATAATAATGATAATGATAATGATAATGATAATGATAATGATAATGATAATGATAATGATAATAATGATAATGATAATGATAATGATAATGATAATGATAATAATAATAATAATAATAATAATAATAATAATAATAATAATGATTCAAATTTCCTCCTTATGTTCAACTCACATTGAGCGAAAACTATTAAATTAAATCAGTAACTGGTTTGTCCCAATATAAACTTAATTCACCGTCACTTGTAATTCTATCATAACTTACAAACCAACCCAACAATCCCTTCCATACACTGAAAGTGGTTTACCAACTTAATATTTAAACTATAAGCTAACAGCAAAATTCAAACTTTATCAGCTGAAAACGTTGCTTAGTATTTTATCTTGAGGGGGTTCTGCACATACTCATTCTTCACACATTATCTCCATCTACGTGCAAATTATTAACATCTCCATAATTTAAAAACAGTACAATTCAACAATGACATTCCTTTTCGGGTCTTTGTAAGTTCCCCTTTTTCTATGACATTTATTGTTAACTCTTACTTATATTCTGTCCCTTCTTAAAGAACGTCATCAAAACCTTTCACTCAGACCCCATCAATATAAAAATTATAATTTTCTCTCTTCCACTTGACTACTCCTTTATAGTAACCTATTTCTACATAAAATTAATATTTAATAATAAAACAAATTCTATAAAAAAAAATACTTTATCAGAAATACTGGAAAGATAGTACCTTATTAAAATAGTTAAATTTTATCAACATTACTAAAAACTCCTCCCTAAATGCTAAACTTAATTTTAACTAAATACTAGTTATACATAAATATACAACATATAATAAAATACTAACAAATATTTTAGTTCAAAATCAAGATAGATAAACAAACTAAGGAAAAAAAACTAAAATAAAATAAAATTTAATTAAGGAAATAAATTTACAAATTAAATAATATAAATAATTGTGATAAATTTACCTGTTTAATTCCGCCTGTATATTGAGCATATGACTTATCAGCTTTTAAACTAGATTTAATACTTAAACTTTTATCTTCTTCCCATATAGGAGGATTGTCAACGAAATATCTGTAATAATAATAATAATAATAATAATAATAATAATAATAATAATAATAATAATAATAAAAATAATAATAATAATAATAATAATAAAATAATCATTAACACTTACTTCTGAGCATACTCCACCAATAGGTCATGACTCACTCCTACCCCTGCGAGAACCATGCGCTCAGGTGTGTGGTGGTTTCTGAGGTATGTAAACAACACTTCTCTGTCAATCATCATGATGTTCTCTGCTGGACAAACTTTAGGCAACCCCAATGTGTTGTCACGGTAAGCTGCCTGCAGTAGTTGAGTAATAATAATAATAATAATAATAATAATAATAATAATAATAATAATAATAATAATAATAATAATAATAATAATAATAATATAACGCCCAAGGAGTTCCATGGTAGCTCAGAGTACTAAAGCTAGTCGTTTAACTCATATTACATTCTGGCTACCTGAACGGTAACAAAGGAGATTTTTTTAATATTTAATTACAGTTTAGGGCATAATGAATTACACTAATCTCAATACCCTCACGTCACTAAAAACATAGCCAACACATACAACAGAACAATCTATTATAACATACAAAATCTCTCTCTCTCTCTCTCTTTTTCTCTCTCTCTATGAAGATTCCTTTCACTCTCTTTTCTAAGCTTTCGCGCTTCCTTCATAATAATAATAATAATACAAATTACTTACAGCATGGATCATTTCCATGAGTACCAAATCTTTTTCTGGTCGCATCTGAAGTGCCTCCAAATCAAAACTTACAGCCATTCTTGCCTCTTGAATCTAAGAGACAAATAATAATGATAATAATAATAATAATAATAATAATAATAATAATAATAATAATAATAATAATAATAATAATAATAATAATAATAATAATAATAATAATAATAATTCCTAGTTCATTAATTTAAGTTGCGTTTCTAGAAGCCCGAGTGCAGCCCGTGTGCAAAATCGACTCGGGAACGCTTCGAATTGAAAAAAATTACATTAACCAACCAGAGAACAGAAAATTTGAGTACCTGGAAACGGCCGAGCGCGCCCGTCGGATCATCTGACAATTGTAAATACTCTTATACTTATATGTATCTATTTTATGAAATGATACGATATATTAGTATCCTTAATATAAAAGCGCGCCCGTCGGATCATCTGACAATTGTAAACAATACTCTTATACTTATATGTATCTATTTTATGAAATGATACGATATATTAGTATCCTTAATATAAAAGTTAACTAAAATATTAAAAAACTTTTGGCAAGCCATTTCCGACACGTTTTGTAAAAAAAAAATTTTTGTAAACAAAGTATTCTTCCGCGCAGCCCGTACGTTTATTAATTCATGAAATCGAGAATGTAACGACGGGAGCCTGACTATGACGTTTACGTGACGTAGAAGTGCGCAAACGGGCTCTGGAAACGATGCATGTGAGCCTGTGTGGCCATACGGGCTGCACTCGGGCTTCTGGAAACGCAGCTTTAGTATTAGACAACCAAAAGAATAAAAACTGAGAAACCAAAATTTTCAATGAATTCAAAAATAATATAATTTAACGGCCTACAATCTGGCAACCTTGTAATCACTCCTGAAGGCAACATTTTACGAATCATCTCTCTAGATTTTCTAAAGATTAAACATAATTTATCCTTTTTGACTTCAAACAGTTTTTCTTTAATCTGGCAACCATCACTAAAGGCAACTTTTTCTTAATCATCTCTCTTGATCCAATAGGTTAAAAATAGCCAAATTTATCTTTCCAGACTCCAAACTGTCCCTCTTTAATCTGGCAACTTTTTCTGAATCATCCCTCTTTAGTAGTATCAAGAAATCAGTACATCTAAGTAATTTATTCTTCTGTTGCTGGAGTAGTCACACTATACTGCAATTCCAACATTTTAAGCAAAAACCAAGTACGTTTTGCTAATCCTGTAAAACCTATTTCTTCAACCAATATATTGCAAAACAACTTCTCTCGTCTTTTATAATTCTTTCTAAATATCCAATAAAACTGATGGTCCTCATCTAAAATAGAAGCCTTGACTTTTAAAACTCTTATCAGGAAACATATACTTCCTAAAATCTAGAACCCTCGACTCTTAATACTACTTTCAGAAACCAAAGGTTTCTTCCAATGTAGAACCCTTGACTTTTAATATTCCTTTCAAAATCTATAGGCTCTTCCAATTTAGAATTATTGACTTTTAATACTCCTTTTAGAAACCATAGGCTCTTCTAATCTAGAATACTTGGACTTTTAATACTCCTTTTAGAAACCATAGGCTCTTCTAATCTAGAATACTTGGACTTTGAATACTCCTTTTAGAAATCCTAGGCTCTTCTAATCTAGAATACTTCGACTATTAATACTCCTTTTAGAAACCATAGGCTCTTCTAATCTAGAATACTTGGACTTTTAATACTCCTTTTGGAAACAATAGGCTCTTCTAATCTAGAATACTTGGACTATTAATACTCCTTTTAGAAACCATAGGCTCTTCTAATCTAGAATAATTGGACTTTTAATACTCCTTTTAGAAACCATAGGCTCTTCTAATCTAGAATACTTGAACTTTTTTAGATTTCATTCAGAAAAAAATAGGTCTATTCCAATCATTACAAAATTCCTTATTCCACCATTGAAACTTCAGTATCTCATATTATTTCAAACTTTTAAAACACAATCTCCCATTTACATCCTCCTTTTACTTTTCTTGTTGGCTACTCAACCAATTACTTTATTCACATTTTTCATATATTTTAAAGATATTTGCAGTTGTTAATAAATACTAATGCATATTTTATCTCTCTCTCTCTCTCTCTGTCTTTCTGTCTCTCTCTCTCTCTTTGCATAACAATTCACTTCACTATTATACCAACATTCTTCTTTACCAACTTATTATTTTCAATATTTTTATCCTCTTTAATAAACAATAGCCAGTAAATTTAACAATCGATCTTTTTCTTTATTGAAAGACTCAAGACTTTATCAATATATAAACTCCAACGTACTACCTACTACTACTACTAATCAATAATAATAATAAACTACTCTTCCTCTGTAAAAAACGAGGTCTTAATACGATCTCCCAAATGTTCACGGCTTGTCTAAACCAGTGGTCCTCCATGACTGTAGCATTATTATGTATCTCAAAATAAAAAAAAATGAATGTTATCTTTCTTGAACAAAAACTATAAACATACAGGAATGAATGAATTCTTTGAAAAAGAATTACACTATTAAATTCCTTACCAACCATATCAAAAACAAGTAGTGCAAGATGTACACGAACTCACACAACATTTTTGGGATTCAAAATATTGATACACATTCAGTATACTTCGCAAATGATTTTTTTTATTTTTTTTTTTTTTGCAATTTACTATCGAACTTATGAAAAAAAAAAAAAACAAAAAAAAAAACACCCAAGCCCAAGAATAACACAATTCTTTCAAGTGAGCGCAGACACTGCCTTTAAAGAAGGAGATTAAATACAAAAGAAAACAAGATGATTGCAGGGAGTTCCACAGAACAGAGGTCACTGGAAACAAACTGTAGAGAGACTTACCTCGAAGATTGACAATCGCAAATTCCACCTAATTTTTCAAAATTTTTCATTATATCTTCTCGGGCAAAATTTTTTGTAGACTGAAAATATAAAATTTAAAATAATTTTTAACAAGTAATGTAAGATCTAGAAGAGATATTTCTCTTGTTAAAGGTAATACATTTTGAAAAGTTAAGATCAAACATTTTTGGAAAAAATTGGTTGTTCTTTTTCTTAAATTAGCTAAAAAATCTAAAATTTTAACAGCATTTATTTAATACAAATTTTTTCATTTCTAAAATAAAATAAAAAATTAATTTCCAAAATATGTACGATATTCAATAAACTAAATTTTTTAAAATGTTATAAAGCAACATATTATAATGAACTGAAAATACATAAAAGAATTTACAAACTTCAAACATACATGGAAAAATATATAGACCATGAAATTATAATTTTATCAAATGAAGAGGTTAAGTTGAATTTGTAATTAGGAAAAATAGTCTTAAACCTGTTAAACACTGGTTTAGAGTCCAAATAAAACGTAAATTCAAAACATTCAAAATAAAAAAACAAATCTTATTTGACTATTTGAAACTCTATTGTAAAGTTATCATAACTTCATGGTAAAATTATCATAAAAAGAATATAAAAAATCTAAGCTCTCTAAAGAATATACAAGTATTTAACAAGAAACACAAAATTAACTGCAACTATATAACAATATTTCAAACTATAATAATAATATTTCTATAGCAATAACAATAATGGATACAAATATAGTGCACACAAAATAATGTGTATATGCTATACAGTGTACACATATTGTATATTTAAATTTTGATAACCTATACACATATAGAACATCCAAAACTATAATATGGTAATTTAGGGTGAGATCCATTACCGACTAGCATACTTGGGCATTAATTAAAAAAGTAATAAATAAATGAAATCCTACCCCAAAAGCCAATTTCTCCAAGAAGTGTGAAATGCCACTTGGAAAGGCAACTTCATATCGACTTCCACTATCCAGCAAAGCTGAAAAAAATATTTTAGAAAATTAAAACTTCAATAGGCCCATCTTAAATTGAAGAATACAGTAGATATTAGAAAATAGCTCAACTGTCATTATGGTAAAGATACATTACTGTGTGTGTGTGTGTGTATGTGTGTGTGGTTGTGTGTCGTGTGTGTGTGTGTGTGTGTGTGGTGATGGTGTTTGTGTGTGTTCTGGTGTGTGTGTTGTAAACAACTAAAATGTTCTCTAACATACAGTAACAATTTTATTTATATATACTACATATATTTTATTATATATAATATTATTTATTATTTATTATAACTATTATTATTTATTTACTTTATTATATATATAAATATATATATATCTTACTATATATATATATATATATACTTATAGTATATATAATATTATATATATATATAGTTATATTATATTATATTATTATATTACTATATATATATTATACATATATTATATATATGTATATATATATTATTTATTATTATTATTACTAGTATAATTTGATATATGGTGGGATATGAAGAATTAGGGTGGGACAGGTGGGCAGGAAATGGTTGTTCGAATGATAGGAGAATGGCGATGAGGAGAGGGGTGCCCTACTATATATATGCAAGATGATTGGTTCTGTGTGAGCGAATCTGAAGAGTTTTAGGGCATTGGTAGAGGAGTTTGGCGGGTATGTAAAAGGAGGGGTTTTTGAAAGTAACGTAGATAAGGGTAATGGATATGGTTGTGTGAGGACAGTCCTCAGTGTGAAAAAAGTTATGTTAGATCGTGAGCAGCTGGAGCAAGTGTCTAGTTTAAATATTAATAGGGTATGTGTTGGATTGAGAAGGAGGAACCGGGGGGGGATTATATTATTTTGGGGGATGCCAGAGTGTAGATAGGAAAAGTTGTTGAATTGGCGGAGTTGATGGTGCATTAAACTTGGTGAATGTACAAGGGACTAGTCTTGAGTGCGCCAGGTCTTACATGAGGGTATGTTCGTTACCTGTGATTATTGTCTTTGTGTGAGACTATGGTCTGGATAAGAAGTATAGATCATAGTTTTTCTTTCCCAATGATGTTCAGATGGACAATGCTTTCAGGGGCTGCTAGGTGGCAGAGAATTATAAATGAGGATGAACTTAATTAGAGAGATGGTTGTGGTGTGCAAGAAGGGGTAAATGAAGGAATAAATGAAAGTATGTGAGATGGTTTGGTATTGTGGGAAAGGATGACATGATAGTCGGTGTGGGTTAGCGGAATGTTTTAGTGAGGCGGAGTGTGTTCGGGACCAGGACCGGCTGGGAGACCGAGAGAAAGTGGATTGAGTCGGAGTCGACATGTCTGAAGGAGAGACATTGTGAGTTTGGCAGGAAAAGAGGAGAATTGAAGTGAATGATAGGAGAAATGGCGGGGTTTTATATGGGGGGATGGTTGTGGACCTGGCCAAGGGAATGAACCCTTACATTGACGATTTACCATAGTGAGGGGTCCGCTCCGGTCCCTGAAGACACCTTACGCACGTCTGGTGACGAGTTTTCACTAATTAATGTTACAGAAGGGGCGGTGTAAGGCTGGGCTTTTCTTTTTGACATTTTGGTCTATTCTTCACTACTGATTTTCATTTTTCGATGCTGTAGCGCACCTTACTCCCATCTTGGGAAGAAAGGTAGATAAAGAAAGAAGAAAGAAATATTATATCTATAATATATATATATATATCATATATATATATTAACTATAATATATATATTATAATATATATTATATAAAGGATATATCTTGAGCATATACCGTCTTCTATATAGAATGTCTATGATTATATATATATATATATTTATAATATATATATATCATTATATTATTATATATTATTTATATATATATATATTCATTACCTGGATATATATAATATTATATATATATATCTATAATATAAATATATCAAACTTATATAATTATTATATCTAAATATATATATTATATATTATATATATATATGTATATACTATATGGCTGTGTGTGTGTGTCCACTTTCATTCAAATTTTATATTTTCAAACAGGAAATTAACCTCCAACAGTACAACGATTCCGACGTTTGGCCTCTGATGCAATTTCAGTCCATTAGATAGCAGTGTAACTTGTGTTTCTTGCAAGTTCTGATTACATTGCATAATTACAGTTTTTTGGCAAGCCAAGACAGGTGTACTTAGGGCAATTTGGTATGGGAGGGGATGAGATGCAATCTGAACACACTGTTGAGGTGTAGTGTAATTAGGACCTGGGTATATACTCTGGATAATACACGTTCGGAACTAGACTTCAATACATTTCTTGGGTAAAAACAAACAAACGAATACTATATTCAAAGTAATTAACTTATAACAACTTGCTAAATCAGTGTAATCTGAAAATAAAATTAAAATATGTATACATCACCAAAGTAAACAATTCTAAATTGTCCCAATTTTGTAATACTATTTTACAATTATTTTAAAAATATAGATTAGGTTATTATAAATATCTAATCAACAGTACGATATTTCTAAAACCCATTATGCCATATTGGTGTTCAAGAGTTAAAAGGGGGGCTGGTTTTCATTTAGCAAGATTCGCCGAACGGAAATTTTGGTATATCAAACATGATGTGATTGAGGGGAACTCGAATATAATACTTGATGATATTCGAATATTGAGTATAGGTATATTCATAATATTGTGATTAAAGAGTAAATTCCCCACACATCATGGTGTTGGGGGTTACAAGGATACAGACTCGTTAGGCACAAAATATATGAGCTTGCATTTGAAGACGTTATGCATGGCACAAACATTTGCCTGACCATGTAGGTGAGAAACTTTAAAAGCGACAAAAAATTAATATTTAATGTCATTATCGATTTTAATATTTAATAAAAAATGGAATACTCAGATATCATATGTTCTTCGAAGTTAATCGAGCCTACCTGTTCAATACAGGCATTCGTGTAGTTCACTGCGATACAAAGATCTTTTTAATCTATAAACTATGGCAATAATTACATTGTGAGAGGACAAGAGAATGCCTACATAGTGCAACAGCAATTTGTTGCAAAAAATAAAAGACCAAAATAAAAACAAATACACACTATATTCCAAAATAAAATTGATATATTACTAATTGGTGATGTAAGCATAGAACAATTTATGATTAAAATTATGTTAATTCAAAAAAGATATTTCACCACACTCATTGGGTTGTGGGTATGGGGGTAGAGCCCCCCAAAGAACTATACTTTCATGTACCTTGCATTATGACATCCTTAAACAGATACAGAATATTAATATATTTTAGCTAATTGCAATTATGATGGATTAATGTCACCATCAATAATGCTTGCCTTTTGCTGGTTTCAATAATGTAAAAAGCAGACAAGACTCACTCAAGAGTATATATATATATATATATATATATATTATATATATATTAAAGATATTATATATATATAATATTATACTATATATATATATATATATATATATATATATATCTATAATAAATATAATTATATATTATAATATTATATATATATTATTTATTATATATTATATATATATATATTAATATATATATATATTAATTATATATATATTATATTATATTATATATTATATTATATCTTATTATATATAATATATATATAATATTATATATATTAATAATTTTATATTATATATATATATATATAATAATCTATATATATATATATATATTTTATATTAAAATTAATATTTCATTTTACTACTAATTAAGGTAATTAGTATTGTAGGGGGGTTTGCCTGTCAGCACATGATCTTTGAGGTCGTTGGTTGTTTCATACAGGTTAGAGTAGAATTTGTTGTTTATTGGTTGGTTGTTAAAGGAACCTTAGGAACTTCCTAGGGGTTTATCAATTTCTGGTTGCATCACTGTGAGGGCCATAAACACCTGTTACTGGTTCTTCTTAGAGAGCGATTTATGTTGGTTGTTTTCCACTGTATTTCTGTTAGTCTATTTAGTTTTTCCATAAGTTTTTCTTGTAGTTTCTTAGTCGTTCTGATTACATTGTTTAATTATTTTTTCTTTACTATTTTTCTTCATTATTTTCATGCAGAAATTTTCTTTTTTAAAATCTTACTTTCTTTTTTGATTTAACTTTCTCTAATTATTATATAACCTTGGCTTGGATTTTCAGGCCATACCTTACTAATATATGAAAATAACAATAACAAAATTTTAGGTTGAGAATTTTATATGGTCTGAGCCGGGAGAAGTGGCACTTGATTTTTCTTGGATTAATTACTCAAGAGTTTAGTCAACTTGCCATAGCTAAAACTCTTGTTGGAAATTAACAATGGATCTTTGTTTCCGGGTATATTTTAATGCAATTTTAATATTTCCTTGCGTGTGAGCATTAATTATTTTATATTTTCTTAATTGTATTTTGTTGCCTCACATTTATATTTTTCTTTTTATATTGTATTGTACTACATAATACTAAAACTTAGATTTTAAATTGTGTGTTAAATAGGTTGCTAGCGCAAGACAGTTAGTCCTCTACCTACAGTGCATAGGAATAGCAGCACTACAACACAACAAGTAAGTGTTCAAATTGACCTTTCAAATTTTACTTTCTTTTATTAGGTAGCAGAGTGTAGTTGCCTAAGACTACCCTTGGCTCTAATACGATTTCAATTCGTCAGAGTCAGTCTTATTTATTTGGTACTTTTTGTTTTTCATTTCAACCAAATTTCATTTTTGAATTTACTAATTGTCTAATTTTGTGATTTTGTTTTCATTTTTATACCAATTCTTTCACGTTAACATTTCTTTATTTAATGCCTTTGACTCTCTCTTGTTTTCTTACTTTGTCTATTAAGGGGACAAGTTATTTTTACAACATAATGCTCTACATAAAAACAAAAACATGACCAATGTAAGGGAGAGTGTTGAGAGTATCACAGCAGTGTCACTTTCTGAGTCTTCGGAGGTGCTGGCCAATGTAACAGCACCCTTGATGGTCTCGGACAATATTGCGGCTCCAGCATCTCAAATGTCCTATGCTGAGTTGTGGGGAGTATTGGATCCTAATACAATACACTCAATAATCTCAGTACCCCCCATGACTTCGGTGTCTCCAACCTATACTAGTGCGACGAATATGACTTTGCTAAAATTGGCCTACTTTCTGCTTCATCAGACGGGTTCACACTGAAATTTTGAATTTGATTTCCCTGACTTTCCCTGACCAAATCCGAAAATTTTCCCTGACCAGCGTGTTCGTTACTTTTGGTGTATAAAATACCTATTAATCATTATTGCAGCCTATTTACTCAGCTCTTCATTACTTATTAAATAAATTTATTTTTAGAAACTGTTTCATTATATGGATGAATTTTTAAAAAAATATATTTATTTTTTAGTTATCAGACCTATATACCTTCCCCATAGCCATCCAGCGTCGTTTTTTATTTTTTTCCAAAGTAAATTTTAAATTTAATACAAAAGGAATAATTAGAAACTTTCATTAATGGATTAGGTGACTAACGTCCACTGTGATCACAAAAGTTCTAAATGGGGGATTTAGGGTTCACTTTTTCTTCTCAAGCATCTGATTTTTGATTTTTAGCTTCTTCTTCTGTTCAAAGTTTTCAGTTTTAACATCTTTCTTGGGTCTCATCAAGCTTATAGATCTGTATGAATAATTTTTTTTTTTTTACCTTTTTATTTCTCTTCTCTGTCTTAGTTCTGTTTTGACTATTTGAGATGTTCTTCATATCTCCTATTGACAGCTCTTACAGTTGTCAACATTTTTTGAGTAGATAGGAACTTTTGAATTCACTTTCATGAGATCTTATATAGCATTGTGCACTGTTCTTGAGAAATCAGACTATGTTCTGCAATTGATTATTAAAATAATTGCTTAATTTATAGAAGACCCTCCTTCCACTGTCGCATTCCATGCGAAAATATCAGTCAATTTAATAATTTGCCACAATTCCACATAACATTTATTCCCAGGTACTTAGAAGAAAAAATAATCAGTCTCTTAGAAAGACAATTCACCATTCCAATATTTTGAATTTTATTCAGGGTGAATGAGCGTTCTGCAGAAGAGTGTATTGTGCTTATTGCTTTCTAGAAAAATAGGGAGCAGGTCCATGGTTAATCACATATTATTATTAGGCCATATTTCAAATTGAAGCTATTGCACTATCTGGAACCATTAATTTATGTTTCCCCTATATCTGAACACGAGTTTAAAGACATATTATCATCCACCACCTTTAATGCCCAGTATTTCAGATCCTGTAACATCCTCTTTAATGCAAAAGATGAAACTGATTGATAACTGATTTTGGTTGGGTTATTAGTAGAACACTCAGGGTACAGTTTACAATCGGTTGAGTTGATTAGAAGTTGATGAATGGATGAATTTTTTCAGTGCACACACTTTAACTAATATTTGTATTATCGGTCATTACTAACGAGAAAAGTTTGATTCAAATGATGGTTGGTCCTGCTGGTTTTTGATTAATTCAAATGAGATTTCCTCGTTTGAGTGTGAACTCGACTTGGAGTCATGTAGTTGATCAAGTTCTTTAAATAGAAAACATGGCTTGGAACTATCAGGTCCTTACCCAACCACCTGATAAACTGCTGGATTGCAGTTGACCGTCAACCACTGGTCGTTTAAAGTTCTAGGTTTTAGTTTTTTTATGTTTGAAGATCATTTTTAAATAAATATAAATACTTCAAGCTGCAACAGAATCAAAATCACTTCGTTCCAAACTCAAAAAAAACACTCAGTATAAATTCCTAAAAGAGAAAAGTATAACAGAATTAGTACTAGGTAATACGTTCTTAAAACACTCATGCACCATCGACCTTATCATCGAAGATGAATATGGGAAGCCACCTACTAAAAAGGATAGGCAAGAATAGAGCGATAATAGCAACTAATTAGAAGGAACGATAGAAGTGATTCTATGGCATGTTATTCCTCGCCATCCTTTCATTTCACTTATCATAATCATCTCTTTTCTACCAATCTATACAATAAGGAAAAAAAATATTAGTCAAAAATGATGTAACTTGAGTCCATGGATCATTCTTCAATAGTTTTGAAATTTTAAAAATTTCCTGACTTTTTTTTGGAATTTCCCTGACTTCAGCATATCTTAATTTTCCTGGGACCATTTTTTTTTTTTCTGACTTTCCCTGACTTTCCTGATTTTCCAGAAAGTGTGAACCCTGAATCAAATGTCTCTGCAACAAGGTATGCAATTTTCCTCAGTAACCAAATTGCCAATCATCATTGGTTCTAAATATTACCATCTCAGCACTCTACCAACAGCCTGGTTTGCCAACACCCCGGTTTAACACAACAAATCAATGGAGTAAGCAGGTGTTGCTTCACAACTTGCGCCAGCATTTGATCTTATTTATATGATAACGGAATTATTCAACAAAAATAAAGGAGAATGCATACGATACTTTACTCACTTATGCAATATGTTAAATCAGCAGAAAACAATCTCTCTCATAGTTTGAAGAGTATGCCCTCCGTACTTACCATCGTTTACACCAAGGATGAGCGAAATACTTGATTACACCTGGAGGAGATTTAAGCAATATGACGTGTTGATGAAGGACTAACGCAAGTTCCTACCCATAAAAAAATGAAGATTGACAGAAGTGGTTTAGGAATTACCTACGGAAACAACAAAGATTGACCTGAAGTAATTCAATCCCAGCAACCAAAAATTCTGCCTACTGAGGAGATCACACATACAACATACAGTTGCAGAGGGCTGGCAAAAAAGCATTTCCTGGCTCAGATATAAAAACTAATGGTTCATTTACAAAAATGACTTACTAGTCTACCATTACCAGTTAAGAAAAAGTTTAACTCTTTCATAATGGTATGCAACGTGTCAATGAATGTGCACATTCACCTGGGGTTTGAATTAGCGTAAAACTTAAGTAAGACAAAAACTGAGCTAGAATTTCTTTCACGGACAACCACCATGGCATAGTGCACCTACTCTAGTCTAGACTGTTTCATCACTGAAGCATTGATCTGGCTCCATAGCAACCTATCATGATTCAACAAATTTAATCAAATGTATTGCTCACCAGGAATATAACCTTATACCGTCTGTGGTTCACCTTTCTGCCTCAGGTACACACAAAAAATGTTTAATTGACCTCTCGCACCTTCAAATTGGCCGTCAGAAGAAGTGACTCAAAATCAAGATGATAAGCATGTTCCCCTTCTTCGCTTTTGCACACAGCGTGCATGATTTCAATGAAACACCCGTCTTGAACTCCCCTAATATATAATAATCAGGAAAAATGTATCAACAACTCCAGAAGAGACCTGAACGACAACACTATTCCAATTGCCTGACTAAAGTGAAAATATTGTAAAAAATGGCATGTATCAGAGTGTAGATCGAGGCTATATTGTCAACTTTGTGGAAAGAGGGGATACCCTTATTCAGAATGCTATGTGGCCAAAAATAAATGTATCCATTGCGAAGAACAAGAACGCATAGTACAAGTTTGTCAAAAAAGAGAAAGATTACAATCTTGTGATGATGCTCAATGATGTCCTTTCTGCAAGAGCACACATCTGAGTGTTGAATTCCCGCAGTGGGTATCTAGTTATCCAGCAAACCCTGGAAACTGACAGTCTCTGTGTCCAATGACACAGTGACACACCCATAGAGTCATCTCCATGATTTTTACTAACTTGGAACCTCAACCCAAAGACCCCTAGACAACCTTCAACAACTGATGGGTTACAGTTGTTCAAAGAACTTTCACCAGATGGGAAACTTGTTCCTGAGGCTTACATGCCTAACTATGAAATGGATTATTTACCTTTATCTCCTCTTCATAATCGTTCTTCACAAACTTTGGGATTCAAGATGAATCAATCTAGTCAACCAGATTCTCCAAATATTTATAATGAAACCATCACAAACCCTATACAACTCAATACTGACCCAAAAGGTCCCATAATTCAAGTTCAAACTCTCCAAGTACCCCCAGAGGATACATTACTAGTAGGCATTCTATGTAAGACATGGCAACTTTATATAATGGGAATATTATAAAATTGATTATCTTTTATAAAATAAACTTTCTTCACGTTAGATAATAATGTTTTTTCATTTCTTTAATACCCATATATAATATATTTTAAAAATACGTTTATATTTTAATATCTTTTTAATTTTTAATACCATATATAAATATTTTTTCTTTTAATGGGAAATGATTCTAATATTGTTATGATATTTTAAATTAAATATTTGATTTCTTGCATCCCCTTTTCTATACTATACCGTATTATCTTATAGAAATGACAAAATATAGTTGGTAAACATCTCCAAGGTCTATTCTTTTTTTAAATTTTTTTATATATTTATAATATATATATTATATATTATATTTATATTATATAATATATATATATTATATATATATATATTATATATATATTATCATATATAAAGCGTCTGGCGGGAAGTGACCGCGGCACCTTTTTAGAAGGGTGATGTCGGTTCACTCTAAAAAAAAAAATTTCCACTCATTTAATAGCAGCCTTAGTACTAAAGTTTTATTTAAGATTCATCTTTAATTCTAGAGCTGTTTTTTATTTTTTAGAAAAGTATTAATTAGGTATGAAATGGCAGCTTTCAATGAAATTTTCACTTTTGAAAAATGTGAGTATTTTTTACCTTTGCTATAAAATGAAAATCTCCGTGACATGGATTTTAATTATTTTTTCAGTGCATACACTTGAGTACGGTATGTTAGCTTTAAACTGGCAAGCTAATTTTTGTTCACAAACTAGTACTAGATGGTAATCTCGGTGGCCTAACTTTGGTCCGATTGCACCGCAGTGAAAAATTGATGTGGGTGAATTGGACACCATAGTTTTTCTATTTATGTATTATTATTGACATTTTTATTAATATTAATTATTTTATTAATAATATTACTTATATTAAGGAAAAAATTAATAAAAAATGACATTATATGAAAATACGAATTTCCAAGTGTCAAAATTTTGACAGGAGAGGGGTGATTGATATACGCAATTATTTTATTTTAGGATATCTTTATTGAATTTTATTATTAATTACTATTTTATAATAATAATAAATATATATTAGTATAAAAATTAAAACTTATAAAATTGAATTTACACGTAAAAGGGAATTTAACAGAATGGTTCCGTTCACCCTAAATGGTGGTGCCGATTCAACCCTCAACAGGTGATGCTGAATGAGCTTTATTTAACTTTAATAAAACGTATTTTTTTCAGCGTAGAATTACATTATTATTTTTATCGGCGAATATCTGCCTCTGTATTGCTCTTAAAGAAGCAAATTCAAAAGTGCATTAGGGAAAGTCCGGGAGATGAAGTTATACCTTAAGTGGTCCAAGCCACCCCTACAATAAACTAATATCATAACCCTAATTTTAAATATAGATAATACTACTGATAATTTATCTATATATTATATAATATAATTATATATATATAATTATATTTTATATCTATATAGGTAACTAAGACA
This sequence comes from Trachelipus rathkii, assembly GCA_015478945.1. NCBI lineage: Eukaryota > Metazoa > Arthropoda > Malacostraca > Isopoda > Trachelipodidae > Trachelipus > Trachelipus rathkii. The sequence goes on along the minus strand of JABUQX010042266.1, from coordinate 21,690 downwards.
GGACAAATTTCTAAGTTCAAAAAAATGTTTAAGTTCAGAAAAGTCAAGTTAAGTTTAGTTCTTCTTAAATAATTGTTTTATGACCTATAATAAAATAACTCTGAGAACAAGGTAATAAAAATTTCTTAAAAAAACTAGTTTCGAAATCTGGATTGGAATTTCTGCCTAAACACTAGTGAGAAAATGTTTCGGTTCGCTGTCTACAGTAGTACCATATATATATATATATATAATATATATATTATATATTATAATATATATATATTTATTATATTATATATATATTTATATATATATATTATATATATTATTATATTTAGTATATATTAGGTGGGTGCACCGATACAATTTGGGCGTACCGTACAAGTATCGACTATTTTTTTCATTGCGTTTTACCGTCCGATACTTTATCCTTATATGCCTAATATATACTATTATTATATATATTATATATATATTATATGATCATTATATTATTAATTATATTTATTATAATATATTAGTGATGTAGGTAACATCCGTATCGCATCCGCACATTAGTAAAGACCCGCCTCCGCGCGTTTCCCTGCGGATGCTGGATTATTTCCATTAAAAATTGATAAAGAAATTTTATATTTAAAATATTAAAGATGAATCTACGAATTTATTGAGAGACCCATTGCGGACTCGACTCAAACTGTGTAATGAGACTGCTGATCTCACATCGTGAAGTTCATATTTAGTTGAGTCAACAGAGCACCAAAACAACAGAAAAAATAACAAGACAAAAGAAAACTAAGAACACGCAAACAAACAAACCATCAATACCGAAGATTATTGATGCCAAAAATCATCGCCTCTACAGCTTCTGTCTCCGAATGTAATACATTAAAGTCTAACGATCAGGAAAGGCTTTTTAACCTCTTAAATGAAAATGATGACAGGTTAAAAAGAATGAAATGTCATAAAACTTGAGCTAAAAATACGCTTTAGTTCTGTGGAAAATTAATGACCTTATACTATTGCAACTTACATCCCCGTTATATAGGCAAGTTTTTTTTTGTTTAACAAATATAAAAAAGTTAAATCGTCACCTTGTGTTGCACTTGAAAAACTTCAATCCGAATGGCTATTATTCGACCCCATTAAAGGAAATAAACGAAATCTACAGAACCAACATTTCTACAGTAAATCCACTAACGACTTCACTGGGAATTTCTAGCGATCCAGTAGTAATGATAAACGCAGCATAGCCAAAGATGGTAGTGGCATTGATTGAAACCAATCACCAAGGAAAAACGATAGGATTACTATCAGGTTGGTGGAAGTAAGCAAAGCTTTACCGTTAGTTAAACTGGCAAGTAATATTTGCTGATCTCACTAGTGTTCCAGTGACGGAGTATTTAGCAAATGTTGGAGCTAAGTGATATTATGAAACGAGAAACAAACTCTCAGTAGTCAGCAGAATTGATGTTTCTCAAGCAGCTTTCCTTATTTAATTTCCAGATATAGTGCAAAAGTATATAAGTCCTTTGTAAAAAAAAACAAATTTTTTCCCTACCTTTTTTCCCATGCCTAGGCATTGGAAAGAGGTTGGTGGGGTGATTTGAGTTGGGTCCCCGTCTGGCACCCTGGTAACAATTATATAATAGATTGGGCTTAAAACGTCGAAACTATATGATATATATATTAAAACTATATTATATATATTATAATATATATAATATTATATATATATATATAGTATAGTTATATTATATATATTATTTTATATAGTATATTATTATATTATTTTATTATATATAATATATATATTTATATATATATATATATATAATACATTATATATATATATATATATATATATATTATATAATAGACATCCGTGTAGTTGTATTAAAAATCAACATTCGGCTCCACATCGCGGTGCGAAAAAAAGTGGACATCTGAAGCATCCACTAATAAATATATAATATATATATATTATAATATTATAATATATATAATTATAATATATATTATATTATTATTATATATCATCAATTAATATATATATTATTATATATTAATATTATATCGTAGAACTGGTTACGAAATCATACTGTTTTTCTAACACTTGCGGCGGTGCCCGGCCGTATCTCGCGCATTAGATTCATCTGTTATTAAAAATAAAAGTGTTAAAAAAATTAATATGATTATTAGCGGCGACTCCAGTAACTTTATACTACTCGGCTCCATCTCTCTCTACCTCTCTCTCTCTCTCTTCTCTCTCTTATATTATATATATTATAATATATATATATTATACTTATTATATTTATATATTATATATATATATAGATTATCTATATATTTATACTATAGTATATATTATATTTTGTATATATATATTATATAATTATACGTTTAGATAACTTTAAATAAATAGGTAGTTTTCCTATAGTCTTTAAAGAGAGATGCAATTCAAAAGGTAACTTAAGAGATCCAAAAGGCAACATTAACAACAATTTTAATAGGCGAGATTTCATTTCCGATTCCCGCTATTCGATTTGAGCACGAACCGTCACCTTATTTAATGAGATTTGAATAGCATTATTTTAATAGCGTAATTGATGTAACACTCTTTGCTTCAAATTTTACTAATCGTTTTTATATTTTTATGTGAAAATTTTTCATTTCCCCTTCAACGAGTAAATACTACGTTTATCGTAGAATTTTGGTATTTGTAAAGTAACGATTGTTTCTATTTATGTATACTCGTGCTAGCCACGAGCCGCAGCGAGTATTAGGATTCGGCTTTGAGTATATATAAGTATATATATATTATTATATACTATATTATATATATATATATATATTATTATATATTATATATATATAAAGCGTTTTTCGTTTTGTATATCTGGGCTTTTCGAAAAAGATTAAGAATGATCGAGTTTGCGTTCGTTTTTGGTAAGTTACCGAAAAATTTTAAGGAATGCTTTCCAAGCGTAAACGAATTCCCATCAATTGTTTAAGGTTGCTATTTTCCATGCTAGCCGAATATAAGCACGTTCTTACGAAAAAATGTAAAACAAGTTGGCGGCGGTGTTGAGGCCCGTCTGAGTTTATTGAGATTTTCATTCAATTAATCAGCTTTAATCTAATTTTCTTCCAGATCGTTCAATTGGTCAATAGTTGAGTCAATTATTATATAATATAGACATTGTTATTTTTTTTATTTCGTGCTTAATTTTCTAAAGACCACATAATTTTACCATATTAGCCTTGAATTTCCAATTGTTTTTCAAAACAAAACATAATCCTAGCACGAAATCGCGGTCGGTTAAACAGGAAATTTCGCTGCTAAACGTGGGTGAGCAGTTTCTTAGTCGGCGTAGCACAATGATCAAAGCAGAAACAGTCTAATTAAAAGCATAAGGATACTAAAATTCATTCTTCATAAACGCTTGTCATTACTACAATTACGATTAAGGAGATATAACTAAAGAAATAGTCTAAGTAAAGTATTTGTGGGCTTGATAATTTATTTATCGCAATCCAAAATAATTATTGGGATAGATTTCTTTGATTTCTTCTCCGTCTTAATATAATTGCGGGGTCTAAGGTTCGATACACAAGCTTTGTTATTTGTTCTTGATTGAAAGTTTTGCATTAGAAAAAAAATCACCTTTCTCGGTAAATTTTCTAGCTTTAGCCTTATCCCTCTAATTTTTGATAAACTTGTATACTCGTTTCTCAATAAACTTCGCCCAATAAACGTAGCCTTATGATGGTTCCTAAAACTTCCCTGTTTAATGCTGGTTCCTGCATTGGACCCTTTTTCAATGTTCTTCCTTTTCGATTATAATTTTTAAAACAAGAACTTTTCCACATGCAAGGCTTCATTCTTAATCTTTATTAAAAACAACTCAATTTGGGAAGTTTTCTTTAGATAAGAGAAAGCATCTCCATGATTGAGGTACATGATCGTTTACAAATACATGTAACTGACTGTACATCTACTATGTAGATGTCAAACTTTCCAATAACTAAAGATGCGAGGCTTCAAACCATGGAGATTTCTTTCGACACTAATCTCAATTTCTCAGACCAGAGAATTTAGGCTGTCAGTAGAGATCACTAATGACCTCAGATACCCTTATCTCCTTCAAACGATTCTCCATTGTTTCAAAATTTGGGGCTTTACAGATGGAAGACTTAAAAATTTGGATCTTTATATATAAAAAACTTAAACCTACTACACTTAACCTCAGCTAGGATTTCTTGGTGGCAATATGATTAGACGACTTAATTGCCTGATTTCGATGCAAAGACGACCGATTATTTAGTGAGTACTTTTGATTGTTGCAAGCAATTGGATTAGACGTGCGTGATGGAGACCAGTCAATTTCTATAACAGACAATAATTAAAACATGGTTGTATGATCTGCCAAAATTAATAACTATTGTGTGGGTTTATCGATTTGGATAGGAACTTAGATTTAAAGCTGATTTTTATTGAATTGAAATATTCATCACTTCAAAATATAACGATGTGGCTAGGCACCTACATGCGTCATTTTTGTTGAACATTTTTCGTAAAGACGTGGTAATTAGGCATTGATCGGCACGAAGAAGTGGTGTAGATGAAGCCGAATACCGCCACGTGTGATAAAATTTTTGCGATTTTGCGCCATGCTGGCCCAAACAAACGCAAATTCAAGCATTTCTTACGTTTCCTAAGCACAAAATGCAAAAACGAAAGCCTATATTACATACAGTAAGGTCAGATAGATACGGAAATTATTATCAGACAAATTGCGGATATAATATAATTATACTATATTATATATATATATATTTTTATCATATATATATTAATTATAATATATAATTATATATATGATATATATTAAAAGCAAATTAGAAAAGAAGAGAGTTCTTGCTTTTCTTGCAAGGTTGTTGATAAGTTCAACCTTTACTACCAAACCAATCAGTAATCGGAACTGGTACGTGAATATATATAATATATACATATATATATTTATATTTTATATTTATATATATATATATAATATACCTATATATATTATATATCGAAATACCACTTCTTAGAAGACGCAAAATATGTGTGGTATCGGTTAAAGATATCGGCAAAATTTTACCGATACCGTATACTCCTCCTGAAATTCACCGTCGATACTAAATCGACCGATATCACGATATCACGATACCGATAACGATACCATGGTATCGGTGCATCACTAATATATATAATATTATATTATATATATATATTATTATAGTATTATTATATATATATATATATAATAATTATATATATATATTGGCGGGGAAACGGCTTATTGTTATAATCATTAATATATAATTGCAGAATAAAATTTTTTCAATTAGAGACAAGCGTTTTTATAATGTAAACTAAGATATATTTTTAACACATATATAATAAAAATCTAAGTACATACTTACAGTACAGTCAAGAAAAAATTTCAATGCAAAAATTTCTAAGACCTGGTGATTTGATAATAATTAAGTCAAGATATCGATTTTGCATTTAAATGATGCATGTTGTGTACTAATGAATGTATTTTCTTCACATCAATCAAAACGAATGTAAATTTCCAACCCTTTCTCTTTTCTACCTCCATGTTTCATCATAATCAATTCAGTACCATCAGTAGAGTAGGTTTGTTTGCTCTTTTTATACCTATTCTATTATGAGCAATTTTCATTCCAAGAAATTGATCCTCTAACGTTTCAAGTAATTGAAATTGATTTCCTTTGAAAATTGACTATAACGGAAATTGAAGAAGAAAGATTAATTGGAGGTTAATTGAATATGAGAAACATTTCAGAGAGTGTGGCGATTTAATACTACTAGAGTGAATATCATATTTATTAAAATTACATTACAAGTGATGTAATTCGTGAAAGGGTGACTATATTCTCAAATCAAATTTAAGTCTGATTAAAAATTTCTTCCATCATTCTCATCTGTATTTAAAACATCATTTAATCAATTGCCTTATTACTCTGCGTATTCTTTTCCTAACCTCCTCAATCTTTTAGTATATGAAAATTGAAAAGTTGAAACAGATTCTACTCCACAGTATATATATATATTTATTTATATATTATATATATAAATATATATATATATATATATATATATATATATATATATATATATATATATATATATATATATATATATATATATATATATATAACTATATAAAACATTATATAATGATAAAGATATATAATCTATATATATTTATATATTAATATATATTATATATATATATTATTATATATAATTATATATATATATATATATATATATATATATATATATGATTATATATATATATATATATATAATATATATTATTATGTTATATATATATATATATATATTATATATAATATATATATATATATATATATATTATTTATATATATATATATATATAATATATATATATATATATACACATACAGGGTATCCTAGAAAGGGACGTCACCACATCATATACTTGTACATTGATGGAAAATAGGAGCATAATACTCTATACATGTATGCTCGGCAACGCTTTGTTACAGAGTTATTAGCGACGGAACCAACCTAAGAGGGTGAGAATTTGGTATGTGACAAAGGATTCCAGATAAGCAACACGATTGCAGATCTTTATTCAGGACATTATAATACAACAGATACAGGTTACAAAAAATGTCCAAATGTGCTACCCCCCAACCCTGATGCATGCACGGCACCTCCGTAAAACGGACATTGTTGCCGACCGGGATTCATCTGCTGTTATGTTTGCATACGCATGTCTGATTCTTTCCTGCAGTTCGTGAACGTCTTTGACTGGTGTGGCGCATACGACACCTTTGATTGCGGCCCAGGCAAAGAAGTCCAACGGTGTGAGGTCCGGCTAACGTGGAGGCCAGCCAACAGTGCCTCTACGACCTATCCATCGTAAAGGGTAGTTAGTATTAAGCCAATTGGGTGCGTGTATCTCTTTCAAAGTGAGCCATCCAACTAAAACCTCATGTGACGTAGATCTAACACGGGTTTACCCTCAAGGAGCATTCTGAACCAATTCCGGAGGAATGGAAGGTAGTTCTTGGCCGTTCAGGCGACGTTCAGGCGTCAGGCGTTCAGTAGAATAGGAAAGTAGGGGATCCAGGAGATTGTGATCCAGTAATCCAGCCCAACACATACATATAAATTTCTGCTAGAGAAATGGTGCTCTTTGAATTGATGAGGATTCTTCTTCTTGCGTCCCACAACTTGACTGTTCCCTCCCATGTTGTGGAGTTGGCACGTCTACGAATGATGGCTCGACTCCACAGCCCGACTCTAGGTAAGCTGCTGGGTTCTTTCATAAACACTGCCAGATGAACCCATTCACAGAAGTTCGCAGTCGGACGTCCTATGTCGCGTGGACCAGCAATAGATCTGTACTACGTGATTCTCCTATTGGGCTGAACGGTTTGGAGCAGGCGAAGTTTGGCCGCCTTTCTACGTACACCGTTTTCATTCTTTTGACACCCTTATATATATATAATTATATTATATATATATATATATTATATATATTTATATATAATATAATATATATATATATATTATATATATATTTATTATATAATATATATATATATATATCTGACAAACAGAAAATAATTTCAGATGCTGTGACAGACTAAGTGGAACTGTCTCACAGGCATTATTGACTCAATGCAAAGTTTCAAACTTCATACAATCCAGAAACCATCTGTGGGAATTCCTTGTATTCCACTTCTATCGGAGTTTTACTGAATGAAATCGTTTTGAGAGGCTTGTTATATTTGTTCCCGTTGTAAAGAAAGTTCTATTATTCATATGTGCCGGTCGAGTATAAATGATATGTGAGTAATGAGTTTTGTGCTTAAACAACTCTCGTTACCAAATTGTAATACTTTTGCGGCAAAACAGAACAAAAGGCAATTTTTTTCTCTTTCTTTCGACTTAGTTGGTCACACACACACACCTACACACACACCTACACACACACTCTCTCACACACACACACACAACACACACGCACACACCATCCCTCCCTTACATACGCACACCTACACACATTACTCTCTTCTCACACTGGTACTCCACACACACACAAAAAAACAAAAACCCCCAAAAACCCCCAAAACCAACCCCACACGCACACACCTCCCTCCCTCACATACACACACACACACACACATATAATATATATATATATATAATATATATATATATATATATATATATATATATAAATTATATATAATAATATTATTATATATATATATATATATATATGAATATGTTGATACAATACCCTGGGTTGCTTTAAGGTTACATATGACAATGCACTACATTAAAAACACTTTAATGAATTAAAACATTTAAAATTATTTAATTACAAGCTTTCGCCATTTTTGGCCTTCTTCACGTAATAAGTTAACAATGAGACCAAAGAAAATTTTTTTAATATTATTTACGGTGTATATTCTTCAGATGGTAGGTTGGTTATCTGTTAAGCTTTTGCAGTAAGGTGACATTTGCATGAATTTATTTTGTATTGCATCTATTTTCTAATCTCCAGGGCAGTGGTTGTAATTGGGCAAGTTGAATAAGCAGAAGGTCTCTGTGATTTTTCTTTTGTTAGTGTCAAATATGTTTCTAATGTGTGTCATGCTATTAATGTGTATTTGATGATATTGTGTTAATCTATGATGTGTGAGGGCTGAATTTTCTTGGTGAGTATCTAGGTCGTGTTTATGTTGATATTTTCTGCGGTTAAGGTCTATTGTTTCTCCATAATAATTATTGTTGCAGTTGTTGCAAGGTATTTTGTATAGGCATGAAGGGTTTTTTGACTGAGATTTGGGGGGTTTTAATACTTTTTTAATTAGAATATTGTTTGAAAGGATCAATTGTAAGTGTTGTGGTATGAACTTTTTTATGATGCTTGTGTTTATCTTAGGTATGGGTATATATGTTTTTGTGTTGGGTTGGGTTGTATTTGTTGTGTAGTATTTTTCTTTGCATTTTTATTTGGCATATTAGGGGGATATTTAAGTTTTTATAAGGTGTGTTTGATCAAATCTGTTTCTTTTTTTAAGTTTCTTCTTTTTAAGTTTCTTATTTTAAGTGGATGGGAGAGCAAATTTTGAAGGCACGTAAATATAAAGCGGAAAGTGTGGTACACAACAAATACAACCCAACCAAACACAAAAACATATATACCCATAACTAACATAAACACAAGCATCATAAAAAAGTTCATATCACGACACATACAATTGATTCCTTCAAACAATATTCTAATTAAAAAAGTACCAAAACCCCCAAATCTCAGTCAAAAAAGAACCCATGCATATACAAAATACCTTGCAACAGCTGCAACAATAATTATTACGGAGAAACAATAGAATTTAACCGCAGAAAATATCAACATAAACACAACCTAGATACACACCAAGAAAATTCAGCCCTCACACATCATAGATTAACACAAAATCATCAAATACACATTAACAACATGACACACATTAGAAACATATTTGACACCAACAAAAGAAAAATCACAGAGGCCTTCTGCATATTCAACTTGCCCAATTACAACCACTGCCCTGGAGATTACAAAATGGATACAATAAAAAATAAATTCATGCAATTGTCACCTTCGTACAAAAGTTTAATAGATAACCAACCTACCATCTGAAGAATATACACCTTAAATAATATAAAAAATTTTTCTTTGGTCTCGTTTTTAACTTATTACTTGAAGAAAGCCAAAAATGGCGAAAGCTTGTAATTAAATAATTTTCAATGTTTTAATTCATTAAAGTGTTTTTAATGTAGTGCATTGTCATATGTAACCTTAATGCAACCCAGGGTATTGTGCCAACATACATAAATATAAGCGAGCAATAGCTTAATGTTACAGTGATATATATATATATATATATTATATATATATTATAAAGCAAATACGTACATTTTAGTATATTAAATAAATATAACATAAAAGAACATTATCTAAAAATAATATATATATTATATATATATATATATATATATGTATATATATAATATAGTATATATATATTATATATATATATATAGTATATTATATATTATATATATATAAATTATATATATATAATGTCAGCTAGATTATTGTGTATGTATATATATATATATTTAATAAGTTTCATATAGATGTATATAGAGTTTATAAACATTCAGTTCTTTTGTTAAAACACGTTTTGACTTAACTAAAGTCAATTAAGTTTAAATTTATTAAAGTACCTTCAACGAGAACTTCCCAGTTGCAAAGTACGATACTACTTTTAAACATTATCATTTTTTTTAATATAACAGAAATCTTACCATTTAAACTTTTGGGCCCTTAACTCTCTGCATGAGTGGGAGGGACGTAAAATTGATGCCTGCTGTTTGTAAGAACAGTTTATTTTTTGTTAGAATAGCTGTCATAAGAGTTTTGGAAGCTTTAGTTCATTATTGCAAGAAGAAAATGCAAATAGACCTGAGATAATAGTAATAAATTATAATGTATTGTTTACATAAAATAATATATATATATATATATATTATATATATATAGTATATACTATAAATATATATCTTATATATTATATAATATACTATATTATTATAATATATCTATATATATAGTTCACCTTATTTCACCCATACCCCCTCATGGATAGATCTGTATTGACCTTGTCATGAGTGTCGCAACTCTTGCAGAACCTCCTCCAAGTGGTTTCTAGTCATCTTCATCATTCTTCTCTCACTCCACAATACACCACCAATAGACACTCCTCTGAACAGATTCATCGACAATCTTCCACCCGGAATCCCTACCATCTTTTCTTTCGGATCTGCCCGCAGGTTCTTACTGGACCCAATGGCGTATCCACTCCAAGCATTTCTTTCTTGGTCCAGTTTCCCTCTTTCCATTCTCTTGGAAGGTAGTGTCCCAATACCCATCTTCAAAGTTTGTTCTGTTGGTTATTTTCGCTTTAGTTAATTGAATCTCAAATATCTCAGCTCTCTCCTGTGTATTCCTCACTTCTCCGCCTGTCTCTCAGGGTAACTCCTTCAATCAATCTCAGCACCCTAATCTCCGCCGCCTCCACTCTTCTCATTTGTGTTGTGTTCAGTGCCCAGCATTTCGATCCGTACACTAGTAATGGTCTCATTATTGTTTTTGTTTATCATCATTTTCACTTCTTTGGTATTAGCGTTTTCTTTTCAAGTACTGGGGTATATTAACTGCTCTCTTACCGTATCTGAGAGAAACTTCTTTATTCTCTCGCCTATCTCTCCTCCCTGGCCCTCCCTGACCTCCTCTCTCCTCCATCATCACTCCCAAGTATTTTAATTTATCCACCTGCTGTAGTCCTTGTAGTCCTCTTCCTTCTATATTGATGTTCATTTCTGTTCTTTCTCTAGCTATTCTCTATTACCTCCGTCTTCTCCGTATTCATCTCCTTCATACCGATTTCTCCCATTTGTGCCATCCCATCATTGTTTTCAGCGATTCCTGTCAGTGTTCCCGCATCTTCTCGCCTGCTATTCAACAATTGCTGCATCATATCTAGCGTATAAGTAGTGTGTGTTCATTGCTACTCTTCGTCTGCACCGATACTTCTCTTCAGTCCGCGTGTATGGTGTTCTCCCTACCTGTACCATATAAATATGGAATACGCAGGGGCGAGAGTACACTTGCCCCCTGTTTTCTCCACTCCTGAACTTACCTCAAACCAATCCTTCTATCTCTTACTTTTACCTCCCTATTATCTTAAATTTTTGTATCGGCAGTATGTTACTTTTTATTGCTTTTTTAATTTTTAGTGATATTTCATACTCTTGTTCGTCCATTGCTCTCCATAGCTTTTCCTTATCAATCCTATCAAAGTCTTCTTCAAAGAGCACATTCGAAAAATATCGAAACTTTAATAACGTCAAAACATTTGATGTTTCTTATTCACATCAATTTATTTTCGTATGATAGAGAAGATTGGTAATCCATTATATTGTACTTTTTTCCCGCTCTGAAGCAGATTTTATGACAATACCCTCCTCAGATATATTACCTATAGTTTCTCTTCTATGCTATTCATTCTTTAAGTTCTCCTTTCTTAAATATTCTCCGTATATTTTTAACTTCGCAACAATTTCAAGTGTTTAATAAAGGTATATTAATTTCACTTCTAGTTGTATTTATGTTACAAATTATCTTTATTGTCTCCACCTCTATGCTTTTAGTAATAAGAAGATAGCCATATTTCAACCGCCTTTATCTACTTCACATTTCTAGTATTACACGGTATTTTATCTTAAAACTCCTTTGATCGCAGTCTATCCATTCATAATTTCTTAAGTATACCCCATCAAGTCCAAGCCAGGTACTGGAATGAATAATGCAGAACGCAGTCCATACGGTTCCTGGGCTTTTTCCATTTTCTTTTAGTCAGTTATTAATTGCCTCTTCTTATTCCTCCAGCAATATATTATATATATATATATATATATAATATATATATATATATATTAATATTATATATAATTATATTATATAATATATATATATATAATAATCTATATATATTATTATATATTATATATATATATATACTATTAAATATATATAGTATATATTATATATTATTATATTATATAATATATATATATATATATTTATATATATTATATTAAAATATTATATATATATATATATATAATATAAATATATAATTCTATATTTTCCTATATATAATATCTTATTTATTCTGATATATATTATAGTGAATTTCTTCCTACTCTATACTATACCATTTGTTTTCTAGGTATCACTTATGACCGCCACTGTATATATATATATATTATATATAATATATATTCATTAATATATAATATATATATATATATATATATATATATATAATATATATATATTAATATAATATACTCATTAATTATAATATATATATTATATATATATATTATATATTAATATATATTATTATATTATTATTATATATATTATATATAAATTATACTAGTTAAAGTTCTGAAGATTAAATGGTTTTCTTGACTAATTGAAGTTATTTCATCATTTGTTCATACTTTTTTTATACTCTCTCAATAACCCTTTCCTATATTGCTCAGTCTTATTCTCTTTATTTTTAAATTAAGCAATTAGTGATATCGAGCAATGATAATTTAAAACTTTTGTTCTACTGTCTATTATAATAATAAGAACTTAATATACATTCATTTCATAAAACTACTTCCTACTCTAAAAACTAAATGTCAACAGTGTTGTCTGTTTGCTCTCGCTCTGTCCAAAATTTTTAAAGGAAAATGCTATATGAAAGAACAATACTTTACCCTATCCTCAAATCATACTTTTTTTTCTTAATTATATTAAATGGCACTGCATTATTGATCTTGGCAATTATTCAGGGACTATCGGCTGGGTAGAACTCTTGGGTAATGCTCTCAGGAGTTGGGCGCTAAGTGATGACCTATTTATAGTATGCAAATGATTAATTATTTCCCTTTAATAAACAGCTAAATAACTTCATCTCTTTCTTATCGGATCTTTAAATTATCTCCCTCTTGCATTCTCTCTCCATCTCTCCTCTCCGCTCTTCTCTCTCTCTCTCCTCTCTCATCTCTCTCTTCTTATCTGTTCTTCTCTCTCTCTCTCTCATCATTCAATACATCTTCGTGCTCTTCTTCTCTCAACTTCTTCTTCATCTAGCGTTACGCTATCATCAGTCTACTACTCTCTCCTACATGCTATTTCTGTGTTTTGTGTACCTTCGGACAAATAAACCAATGTGAATCACACAATTTATCAAAAGCTATTTTTGTCCTATCAATTAATAGACTCTCTCTCTCTGTGCAATAATTCAGTATATTATATTTTTGTCTATAGCAATTATATTTTTTGGGGGTGATTTTAAAAAAAATTTTACCATATTAATTTTACCATTAACCATTTTACCAGCACTTGGTTTCCCAGCACTGGTCGATACGTGGTGGGGAGGGGGAATAGTAAAAATATTTCTTCAAAATAATTATTAAATATAATAAAATATTTCTTAATGAAAAAATATGCGTCTGACATTAAGATTTTGTCATTGTTTCCGGGATTAAAATATTAAATCAACGAAAAATGAAGCGTCTGACAATAAGATTTTGTCATTGATTCCGGGAATTATTCGGAAATTTGATAAAAAGTAATTCATAGAATCATCTAAGAAAATATTGTCACTTATTCTCCATCAAGCTTAGTGTTAAATTTCAAGGGGAAAAAATCTCTTTTATATTTTATTTTCTTCTCATCGGTCTTCATATGTTTTTCACAAGAAATGTTTACCTCTTGCAAAGTCGCCTTGAGCTTCTTGTATTTAAAAAAGTAGAAAAATAAATTCCATCACACCCACACTTGCACATACCTACACAAACACACATGCGTGTAAATAATTGAACGATATCAACATATGTCATAGTATCACAACACAACAGAAATATCGAAATATCCAGAGTTTCTCCTTTTCAACTTTCTCTCATTAGTTATCTTTTTTCTGAGACAACTGTTCCCCACCCTCAGGTAATAATAAAAAGGAATAATAGTGTTTTACTATAAAATATGTTCCTTACGTAAGCTATGTATAAGTTTCATTTTTAAATGTTTCCTGTCTGTAGGTTATAACACCCATTCATTATATCATTCAAATTAACCTTCAAATTTTTACCTTACTAACTAATTTCTATTTTGTTCAGAAGAGTATAACTATTTATAGTGATAATGATTTATAATAATCACTAGGATACCTTGACCTGTAGAACCGAATCTCTGAAACCTTGTTGCCATGCGAATTCTATCGTATCAAACCAATTGATAGCCACGGCATGATCTGCTCTTAATCATAACAATTTTTTTTCTTTTTTTACATTTTTTGAATTTTTAATGTTTATATTTTTATAGATTTGTTATTAATATTAATTTATTTAAATTACAATTTTCCTGCCTTTTTTTATTATGAATATATAAATTTTATAATATTTAAAATATTTCATGTCTTTTCATATTATCAATTATTATTTTGCTCATTAGGCACTATATAGACTTTTTTTTTTCTTCGATGGATTCTAGGTGTTTCTACTCTCCGTTTATATTCTCGGACTGCTTCATCTATAATATTGGCTACTTTTTATGAGGTTACTCTATTATTCAAGATTTGATGCCAAATTGCACATTCTAGTATCATGAGAATAAGTGATTGGTTTTTAACTGCCAAATCTTTGATCGTTACCTGGTAGCGCTCTGTGTACCAAGATTTATCATTTAACAAAAAACACAAGAATATTATTTCGGATCCATTATGGTGAATAGAGCGCAAATACGCATTGCCTCGGCATCGTCTAATGTTTTTCTTTTTTTTATTATTACCTAATATTCATTATTATTTTGCGATTATGGTGTGATTTTTGCCTATTTAATAATTAGATTTTGAAAAGTATGTATTGATATATTATTTATATTTCATTATATATCTTATTTTATTCCAATTTCTTCAATTTTTATATTATAATTAAGTAATAATTAGTATTATTATTATTATTTACATTATTATCTACTATTTCATATTTTATCACCTTTAATTATTTTTTTTATTCTTTATTCTCTCGACATAGATTATTAATCTGTTTTTCCTAATAGACAAAAGCTTTCCGTATAATTTTTCATTTAAAATATGTTTATATTTTATTTTTCTCCTATTTTGTCATACCTCTCTTGTTAATTATTTAACACAAAAGCTGAAGAAGATAGCTGTTCTTCTCAAAAATATCTAATGTTGCTATTATTTCTCCTAAAAATTTTTCTCCTATTATCATAAAAATTGTGAGACAATTAATATTTCTCCTAACGTCCGTTCTCTTTTTCCACTTGCCATTTTTTTTCTTCTATTAATAATCAATATTATTAATAAGTTGATTTTTAGACAAAAATTGGCTTTTGTGACTCAATGTACAAAATCGCGAAGCAATTCTTCTTATATTACACCATATCAATTTTGTCTTATTTTAATTAGATGTCTCGCAGTTTATGACTTATAGTTATCTTAATGACTCATGCAGATTATCTTTTCCAATACCAATTCGTATAAAAATAATAAACAGACTACTCAAGTAGGAACTGAACATTAAAATTTCACTAGTGAATAATATTGTTACTAAAATTGTAAAATAGATGGTGGATAGTTTGGAGGAGACACGGACATATTTTCAGTGTGCCCCACGGAGGACCAGATACTCCGCGACACACTTCGCGCGTCAAAAGCAAAAATACTGTTCTCCGGTAACCGACTATGTTCGTGTTTGTGTGTTACAATGGATAGCGCAGGGAATACAGATAGGCTGAAATTGTGTTCTCACAAATAACTCTCCTAGCACGTCGCGCAATTATACTCTACATCTACTATTCATCAACGCTACTACCCCTCTCACGAAACAACCTTCAAAGACGATCTATACGCATCTTCATACAATTATCACCTACCACAACACAACAGAAACACTACACATAACTTAAAATACCATACTTTATATATATTTTAAAGATAGTTACACTCTTATTATTTTCTCTGTATATTTATTACCTATTAATATATATGTGATATGGTATATTATATATATATATATATATATGTTTGTAGTTTGTGATGTTGATTCGTGTCTTTCATGTCTGTATGTGTTATATTATAGTATATTATCGTGTTATGTATGGTTAGTTGAATATAGGTATCATGCCTTAAAATGGATAGTAATGCTTAAACTGTAATAAAAGGCTATAGTATATTATATTCTCTCCTTGTATCTCTTTCATCTACGATCCATCTCTCTAATAAAATAATTTTTATGGTATATTATATATAAATATGTATATGATTTTAATTTGGCCTTTCAAATGTCCAACTAAAATATTATCATAAATGACCAAACGAGAGCCTGACAGTCAAACAGAGAGACCGAAGAATGAAAATTACGTTTAAAAATCTGCATATTAAAACAAATCTCTGACTTTTATATATATAGAAGTGGGAGGAGAATGATGTTCACAACTTAAAAATAGATTTTATTCAATCTCTCTTCTCTTCTTCCAATCAATGACAACAATGAAATCATGTCAAAACTTAACGTAGGTGACGATCTGACTCTAATTATAGTGGTAACTACTCAATCAATGTTTTCTCTACTGTCTCTTCTCTCTCTCATCTCTCTCTTACCTTATCATCTCTCTCTCTCTCTTAAAATACTCACTTTATTTATCAACTATAGAATCTAATATATATATTTATATATATATATATATATATTATATATTATATATATATATATAGTTATTATATGATAATATAACTATATTATATATTATATTATTATATTATATAAGTTTAATATATATTTATATATTAATATATATATATATAATTTAATATATTAATATATATATAATATATTAATATATATATTATACATACAATATCCACCCACCTTCTCTCACCCAAACAGAGGGTATAAAATGCAGGCCACATGAAACCGGGAAACAGATAAGTAGTAGAAAAAACATGACATTGCGCAAGTCGTAATAGATATACAAGCCCTAAGTGGACTCACCGATCCATTCTATAATCACCTTAACTTGATAAATCGTATTTGCAGTCATGAAAATAATTGTAATCTAGGACTTCACTAGGTGTACTAGTGACGACGGACCTTTTTACACTTGCTATCTATCGTCATGTTATAGGATTTTATCCCTTATCATGATCCATTGGATGACTATAGTACAAATCCATTATCACCGCCTCATAATAAATAATCATCAGCCATATATTTATCATAACTCCTAGATGTATGCACCTCTCTTGTTTTCGCCCTCTGTCAAACTCACTAATTCCCCTATTAGTCCAGGCATTCCTTATAATATTGACATTTAAATCTACTCCTTTATTCTTCTATACACACAATAACTCCCTAATGCGCTCATTCCTTCATTTTTTTTTTCATTTTCTTCTCTATACATATCTCTAACATGCTATCTAAGTATTTGGATCCATTATGAAACATTGTACTTTAGATCAATACCCTTTATTCCAGCCAGACCATGCTTTCACTACTATACATTAACCAGGTAAAACATACCCTCTTGTAAGACCCTGGCGCACTCAATACGTAATGATTCCTTATATTTATCAATCACCAATGATAGATTAATGCACAGCCTCCTTTCCTACCATTTCACAACCTTTGTATACTATCGCTACTACACCCTGCATCATGTACTGGTTATCCTACTTTTCATTATATCCAACATATATCTTAAAATTTTTTTTTATAAACTAAGATTATATTATAGTACATACTTTGAATCCTATAATATTTAAACTCAGAGACTTCTTCCTATTGCATATTATCCAACATAACTTTTTAACACCCTATTAGTTATGAGACTGTCCTTTATAATACACTACTCACAATACTCTCAATAATCCTCTTTTACATTATTTATACTACTGTTTAATATATTCAAATCCTTCACTTTTTACACTAATATACTTATTAACAAAATCACTCTGCTCCATATAATCCTTCTCATAATTCTCTTCAGGATTCGCCTACTTAACAAAAAACCTATAAATTATCCCGCATATTATAATTAATATTAGTGATATAGTAATTAGGCATACCTCCTATCACCTTCTTCTTCCATTCTCCATCATTCTGAACACTTCCCTTGACACAGCTACAATGATTGCCTAATTCTATTCATTAACCAACCTATATATAATAATTATATATATATATATACAATAATTGATAATTTAATATCTAAGTATAACACATTAACTTATCATCCCTGCCACCAACTCCGCTTATTTAATATTAAATAAAATCTAAATTCTATTATAATTTCAATTAATTATTAATTTTTACACTAATACGCTCTTCACTTTATCGTGCTATACTTAATATACATATCTTTTTTATATTAGATTTCCATTATATAGTATATTTACACTAACCAACACTATATTTATTATAATCAACTTAAACATAACTATCATGACCTTTCGACGCGTGTCAATCACGTTATAAACTAATCGATTAAAAATATTGTTTTTTCATGAACTAAAGCGTCTTAGTTCTCTAGTTCAGAAGTACTGAAGCATTCATAGTGATGCAGAGGCTAGCTATCAGTGGATTAAATTAACACTCGAGCTGGCACTGAATTAGGCTACGGCTATCAACACACTATCAAAAAATTAATTTAAAATATATTATATTATATATATATTATATAGTATTAATATATATATAATATATATATATATATTAGATATATAGTATATATATATATATATAATTAATATATATAATATACTATTATTTTTTTTTTTTTTTTATTTTTTTTTTTTTTTTTTTTTATTTATTATATATATATATATATATAGTATATCATCAGCATCATCATCATCCATGTTGATCATCATCTCATCATATCATCATCATTCATCACCTTGATCACTCTTCTTTCATCTATAATCTCATCTCACCTCCTTTTCTCCACCAGGTTAAGGGTGAGGTTGTCAGTCGCATACATCCGGTAAATAGAAAAGTATTAAGAAAAGGAACATGACTAACATAGTCTATTAAGAAATCTACACCCTATATAGCTTTATTCGCTCTCCGTCTCTGCAACCTTTATAACCCATCCTCTGTTTTCGAGAATAATGCAGATCGCGGCAGACTCAGAGGAAAAAATCTATCACACTGATGTGCTTGTTCACTCTGGAATATAATGAGGACTTATGATCTCGGAGTTAAGCCTCACGCCAATCCTCTCACAGATTGGTGGTGAATAATTTTCAAGTCAATAGAGTGTTAGGGGATTCATCGGCTGGGCCAGGCCCGCAAATGGATACTAATCAGTTGGTCTTTCAGTCGAGTAAACCCGCCGAAGTTCGACGTGGACACCGACCTATTGATTCAGCTGTACGCATCTGTTGTGCTGCTTCTCGTCTCGCCTCTCGCTGTCGTGTCTCTAGGCTCCCTCAATTCCGTCTCGCTTCAGTGCATCCTCTTTTGACTAGCCCTCGAATGTCGATCTTCGTAGTGCTCTTCGGTGGTACTCTCTGTCCGAGGAGATGAGAGCTTGATGCCGACATTCGCGCGCGCGCACGCGTGCGTGCACATACACAATGTTATTATATTATATTTATCATTTCATCTACCCTCTCGTGCCTCGCAGAAGATTACGATTTTCCGAAAGGAAATCCGAATCTGAGACTCACGAACAATATACGATCCCGTAAGGAGTGATCGTTTTTTACGCACTCTCAGTATTTCTATCGACGTTCCGCCCAGCTGGTGCTCCTTTTTTCTTCACCCGCGTCTTCGCAATCACCGCGTTTCCGGGACCTACATGCGCGGACTTGTGAGAGCATCATGCCTCCCGGTGACTCCTCTCCTCGTATCACAGATCTCAATTATGTATTCTCGTAAGCACTCTCTACAATTGCCGAGAGTAGTTAGATGATGCCTAAGATGGGTCCATGGTAACTCCTCGCAACGGTTTTACAGACTATATTGTCTTACAGTTGGCTTTGTGGGTCTACCGAAGGTGATGGGGACCCTCCATAATCTCTCCCCTTAAACATTAAATACTTGATTTTGTTAGAAGCATGAAATTTGGTAAGTAGGACTTCAGAAGCTTCGAGATTTGTGGTGATAGATATACGACCTACTGGTATTATACGTGAATATTTGGTGACACGAAGTTTGGCTCCGGGTACAAACAGGCACTTCCTCCATGTTTAGATCTAAGGCGTGCTGTCATTAGCAGGCCACTCGCTCTCAAGAGCTGTGAGTCTCGCTCCGATTAATTAAACACACAGTCGTCCACCAAAAGATTTATTTGCTCCGACCACCTTTCCTACTATTCCACAACTTATTTCTTTACATACAATGTTTGGGTGTCTTTATAAGGGTTACTCTCGCGCGCTCCGCTCTTAGAGTCGAAATATGCATGTACTTGTCTTTTGCATCCGTCCTGTAGGGTGTCTAGGAACCCCCATTTAGGGAGGTTCCGACTGAAAAAAAGATGCACAGTCACCGTGTGTCACATAAAAACAAGCACGGAATCATGATAAGGTTTCTTAAGAATATGTGTAAACCTAGGTAGGCACATGAGGATAGTGATCTTATTTGTAAAGTATCAGAATGAGTGCATAAACTGGCTGAAGTAACTTCCACAGAGACTATTAGGTCAGTGCATCTCACCAACCTAATAACATGGCTGTAGACGATGGTTGCAATCTAACGCTCTCAGATGCACCTAGGTGCTGGCTCCGTGATCATAAGACGTATAGGTGCTATAGTTAATATATATAATATTAATGTATTGTTAATGATACACAATTTTTTTAATAAATTAGTCTCATTATATATATTATGTTAATTTTCGAGTATCTTGATAGATAAGTAATATTATTACTCGAAATTATATATAATAAAATGGTCTTTTATTATAGAACCGATACTCTCTCCTCTCTCTT
>JABUQX010042265.1:12500-30292 GCA_015478945.1 Trachelipus rathkii | reverse complement strand
AACGAAGTACGCGGAGCATATATATATATATATATGGCCAGTCTCCAGATTAGGCGACGCACATAGTTAAAAAACTACGATAGCTACACTAAAAAGGAAAACATTTTTGGAATCAAGAACTAATTTTAGCGATAAGTCCCCTTCCAAAAAGAAAATAAGCTAAACAATAAAACAAGCTAATAATTAACTATTACTTGTTAAATTGATCAAAGTGTCTGATAACTCGATTTACGAGACGAAAGTCCTTGAACTATCATTCTTAGAATCTTGCCATATCTACGTGCATATATATATATATATATATATATATAGTTATATGCTATATATATATATATATATATATATATATATATATAGCTTTGTATGTATATATATATATATATATATATATATATATATATATATATATATATATATATATATATATATATATATTTATATTTTTATTAAAATCCTCATCCGCATCCGCACATTATTAAAGATCCGCATCCGCATCCGCGCTTTGCCCTGTGGATGTTGCGCGGATATTTATTGTCGAGATTTGATAAAGAATTTTATAATAAAAATACTTAAGATGAATCTGAACAGCCAACTTTATATAAGTTGAAGGGGTTATTTTCTGATCTTGAATAACCACCTTCAATAGAAGAATATTAGATGTTGAAGAGAGTAAGCGTTGTCACGATAAAGTGGCGTTTCTTCCCGGAAGCTGCTTAGGATTCATCGGTGGTGCTAGCAGCTTCCTGCACCAGACGCCAGAACTCCCCCCCAGTGACAATGCCGCGAGCACACTCCGCTCTCCGAACCTGGAAGGACGTCGGGTAGTAAGAAACGAGTAACTGTCAGGTGAGAGCTAGGTGTGCACACATTAAGGTCACTGAGAAGGCTTCGACCACTCTGTACTCTTACGTGCAGTTGGTCCGCACCTGCAGAAGCTTGAGTTGGAAGTAGTGAGAAGTACGGTACAGGCGTTACAGGATGACCGAACAGAGTAGCGCCCAACAGAAGAAACTTGATTTGATGGTTGATAGGTGTTCATGGTCACTCCGGTGGTCACCAATTTGAAGGGGTTAGGTTCTGATCTTGAATAACCACCTTCAATAATAGAAGATTAGATGTTGAAGAGAGTGAGCGTTGTCACGATAAAGTGGCGTTTCTTCCCGGAAGCTGCTTAGGATTCATCGGTGGTGCTAGCAGCTTCCTGCACCAGACGCCACAAAGTCAATTCAAAAACAGCTTGATATTCTATATCTTACTGCTATCAAAGACGTTCCAACCCGCTGTAATAGTACACTTCATATGATGGAAGGAATGGTATTGCTCAAAGAACCTCTTGCTTTGTACGCCAGTTCGTATTGATGATAGTTTAAAAAGAATGAAAGATGTAGTAAACCAGGGCTGCGGAGTCGTAAAATAAATTTTTCGACTCCGACTCCGACTCCTTAAATTCAAATTTGGATTTTCGACTCCGACTCCGACTCCACTTAAACAAAAATTTTCGACTCCGACTCCGACTCCGACTCCGACTCCGACTCCGACTCCGACTCAGACTCCAGCAGTCAAATTCAAAATTTCGACTCTGACTCAGATTAGTGCTTACAGAGTTACAGTAAAACATTTTTTTGTTTCAACAATTTTTTTTTCGCTTGCTTTTGAGAATAAAAAACTATACCACTTTTCCAATGAATCTAATCTCCAAATGCTATACGGTAAAATACCGTAAAGACATAAAGATGCAGGCGCAACACATGACAAACAAATATATTTCAGTTTCGGAAACAAGTGTATAACGTAATTATAATGCAAATTATTTTTATTTTTATTATAAAACAGCTATTATAAAATTAACAGTTTAATACTTTCAGTTTCAATAATAATAATAATAATAATAATAATAATATAATAATAATAATAATAATAATAATAATAATAATAATAATAATAATAATAATAATAATAATAATAATAATAATAATAATAATAATAATAATAGCATTAAAAGAATCGCTTATGAAATAAAAACAAAAGAATTTCTGACAAAATTAAAAGAACTGGATTTTATAATTTAGATATATATATATATATATATATATATATATATATATATATATATATATATATATATATATATATATATATATATATATATATATATATATATATATATATATATATATATATATATATATATATATATATATATATATGGATTGCCTAAAATACATAAAAACTCAGAAAATTCACCTTTGAGACCTGTAATATATATGTGCAGAACGGTTACACACGAAATTGCCCAATATCTGAACAGCATTATTCTACCATATCTTAATAACTCTTTCATAGTTAAATCAAATAATGAATCATTATGTAAATTATCAAACTTAAAACTTGAAGCCACTAATATATTTGCCTCACTTGATGTAGAATCTTTGTTCATAAATGTACTGGTTCTTGATACGATTGACATAATAATTAACGAAGTGTATCACTCAAATAACCTACCCCCCCCCCAGATATATCAGAACAACATATGAGAACCTTTTATTAATTTGTTGTACTCAAACACTGTTTAAATTTAAAGAAAACATATATCTACAAACTGATGGAGTGCCGATGGGTTCACCACTTGGACCTACATTTGCTGACTTCTATATGTTCAATCTGGAAAAACAAAATCCTTCGTGAAACAAACAACTTTAACCCCGTATTTTACATAAGGTATGTCGACGACATCCTCACTATTTTTAGGAACATAGATCATATACATCAGTTCATCAATAAAATTCAAGAGTTGTCATGCTTAAAATTCACATACGAAACTTAGGTTAATAATGCTATCTGTTTTTTAGACATCAAAATCAATGTTAATTCTGACGGCTCATTATCTACAGGCATACATGTCAAACCCCCACTGATAATGGTCTGTATATGAACTATGGATCCTATTCACCGACTATTTACAAAGAATCTATCGTAAAAATTTTAGTTTACAGAGCATACAACCTATGTTCAACTTGGAAAACTTTTGATGAAGAAATTTGCCGCATTAAGTAAAATTTAATTAACTGTGATCATCCACAATATTCAGTTGAAAATTTAATTAATAAAACCCTTACAAAATTATATAATAAAGAAAGTAAAAATAATCAGAAAAATTTGATAAATTTCTTCTTCAAAACTTCCAATGCTATTTGTCAATAAGGAAGAGAAGTGCCTTCGTAATATTTGAATTCTCACCTCAAAACTAAAGACACCTCAAAAATTAAAGTCAGACTATGCCATAAGTCCAAACAACTGGCATCTTCCTTTAGCACAAGAGATGCTTTGCCTGACAACCATCACGTTGTGTACCAATTTAACTGCCCTGAGTTAGACTGTACGTCGACATATATTGGTTACACGAAGAATAGATTGTCGGACAGGGCATATCAACATCTCTATAGTCCCAGCAAAATCTTTGAACATTTCAATACGGCACATGGTCAATCAACTGTAATAATATTTCTAAACACTTCACAATATTATACGGATCGGGTGAAGTCCAGAAACTTAAAATGCGGAGGCTTCTACATCAAAACACGCAATCAGACATTAACATAAAATTTTATGTATTTATCAGTCAGACTCAAATATCATTTGATTTACTTATTATATATCAATTTAAAGACTCATTCGCTTACAAGAAATAATCCTCTGAAGATGTTTCAAGTATAGAGACGAAACGCGTCGGGAAATCTATGTAAATATATCTTCTTCTTCTCCTGTATATTATTTTCAAAGATTATTTTAAGGAAATTAAATTATGTACAAAAATAAATATTTAGAACGTTGGAAATAAAATCAAAAATTTTATAAAATAATAATAATAATAATAATAATAATAATAATAATAATAATAATAATAATAATAATAATAATAATAATAATAATAATAATAATAATAATAATAATACACACACACACACACACAATAATAATAATAATAATAATAATAGTTCTTCGATCCTTCGACTCCTCGACTCCGACTCCGACTCCGACTCCACCTGACTTCACCCGACTCAAATTCGACCTTAATTTACACAGGAATTTACCTCGACCTGACCTGACTCCACTGCAATAGGAGTTTTCGACCTGACTCCGACCCGTGGAAAATTGCACGACTCACGACTCCGACTCACGACCCGGACTCCGACTCGCAGCCCTGGTAAAACTAAAGCCAGAGGCAAACGCTGGCCTCTGTGAATGACGACCTTTCATATTGGTTGACACTGACTTAGATCCCCCAAGTTATAAAGGCAAGTTTTTTGTAACACAATATTAGAAGAAGTTAAATTGTCACTTTGTGTTGCAGTTGAAAAACTTCAATCCGAATAATCTATTAATTCGCCACCCATTTAAAGAAAAAAAAGAAATCTACAGAACCAACACCATCTACAAGTAAATCAATAACCGATTCACTGGAAGAATTTCACAAATTAGTGGCAGCAAAGTGAAACAATACATTAATAAAAGATTTATTTAAACAGATTGAACCCCATCACCAAGTTAAAACATCAGATACTAAATATTATCCTATCAGTAGAAAGTTGAGCTGTAAATATTGCACTGTGCTGAGTAAACTGCAAGAAAATACTTGGCCTGCCTCCCAACTAGTGTTCCAAGTGTGAGAGTATTTAGCAATACTGGGGAAACAGACTCAGAAGAAAAGGCAGAAAAATTGATGTTTCTGAAGCACAACCTTCCCATATTTGAATTTCAATACTAGTGCAAAAAGTATATAATCCATTGTAAAATCTCTTTCATTAAGGGCGGAGGCTGGGAAAAGAGGTTGGTGGGTGCACTGGGTCCCCGTTCCGCACCCTGGTAATACAAATTATTTTTTAACATTGTGGCTAAAGTCGGTATATATATATATATATATATATATATATATATATAGCATAGCTTAGTTACATATATATATATATATATATATATTATATATATATATATATATATATATATATATATATATATATATATATATATATAGCATATATATATTATATATATATATATATATATCAGTGGCGAGGCGTGGCATTTTCCAGCAGTCATCGCTTCAGTTCCCGGTTCCCTATTTCGTCATTATATATATATATATATATATATATATATATATATATATATTATAGATATATATGTATATATATATATATATATAGGAAAAGATATATATATATATATATATATATTTACAATTCTCAGATAACCTCCTGTGGCAAACCATTCCAAAATTTAACAACCCTTTGCTGAAAGAATGCTTTCTTATATCAAGATGGTATGCTCTTCTTAATTTTCTGTTATGCCCCCCTGCCTCCGGTCCTAAAGTCTCCTCTGGCAGAAGAATTTTATTGGTTCCTGTAATATCAATAGATAAAAATATTTGTGGTGACTCATCGCTGCTGCAGCAGTATAGCGCAAAATCTAACCGCCAAACTGAAAAGTGGCCTGTTTTACCCCACCCTGGCCTCTTTTACCCCACCTGACCTTTTTTGACCTTGACCTTTTTTGGCCTTGATTTTTTAGTTACTTTTTTAGCATTCTGTCCTAATTCAGTCAACCCCCAACTCCGGAGGATTTTGGGGATTTTTCCCATTGGCAGCCCTGCACGTCGAAGGCAAAGACTTGAAAACCACTTTCGAAGGTTTTGGAAATTCCAGTCATGTCGGCAGCTGACTTGGAAATTTCCATCATTTCATCAGATTTTGACGTTTGATACGTCAAACCTAGGGTTTTTAAGGTCGGTGAGACCGAATTTAAGGTCTGGAAGACCGACTTCCGAGGTTTTGAGCCTGAACTCAAGGATTTTACCCCCAAAAGGGGGGCGGAGCCCCCCAAAGGGGGCTTTTTGGTTCCTAGAAGGTTTTAAATGATCGGTAGATCATTTTTGATGGTTCCAATCGATTTATCGTGATCGATTACCCCTAAATCGATGTTTAAATCGTCTTTCTACGTGCTCTGGTTGGCTTTTTACATTAAAAAATATAATCGAAAGAAAATTATTTCCTTAAAATCAGCTGATTAACGCTAGTTATACACATATTGGATGCCGGAAGTAAAACCGGAAGTAAACGATCGACCGCCCGGAAGGGTAATTACCGCCCTTCGACCGACGAAAAAAACCGCAGGTTTTTTTCGAAACAATAAAAAATGAATAAATTAATTAAAAATTAATAAATATTAATAAATAAATAAATTAATTAATTAATTAATTAATTAATTAATTAATTAATTAATTAATAAAAATAAATAAAAATAAATAAATAAATAAATATATATTATAACTGTATATGGCCCCGCACCGCACAGGATTACGTACCCCAG
The DNA here is from genome assembly GCA_015478945.1 of Trachelipus rathkii. Taxonomy (NCBI): domain Eukaryota; kingdom Metazoa; phylum Arthropoda; class Malacostraca; order Isopoda; family Trachelipodidae; genus Trachelipus; species Trachelipus rathkii. Next base: position 23,926 of record JABUQX010042265.1, on the reverse strand, counting down.
CGTCCCCCCCCCTAAGCAGCCCCTAAAAATTAAATTGATCGTAGAAGGTTGAAATTTGGAGGCTGGGTAGAGGATTCGGAGTTGGAAAAGGATTCCGAGTCGGATTCGGCTTCGGAGTTCAGGGATTCCCCCCGGAGGGGGGTCCCCTTTGAAAAAAGAAGAAATGCATGGAATGCAAAACAGAGGAAGAAGAAAGGAAGATGGCGGAAAAAGGAGGAAGGATGGAGGAAGGAAAGAGTTGGAGAAGGAGTCTGAGTCAGAGGAGTCGGAGTTGGCATCGGCACCGGTGCTGGAGCCGGTGCGGTGCTAAGTTAATAAATATTCGTTTAGTCCCATATTTATATCAAAATATATGTTTATAAGGTTGTAGATCTCGAAAATGACGGTTATAAGTCCGTAAAGGGTGTCTGGGACCCCCAACGGAGGGGGGTCCCGACTGAAAAAAATGCATGGAATGCAAAACAGAGGAAGAAAGGAAGAAGGAAGAAGGAGGAAGGATGGAGGAAGGAGGAGTCAGAGAAGGAGTCTGAGTCAGAGGAGTCGGAGTTGGCATCGGCACCGGTGCTGGAGCCGGTGCGGTGCTGAGTTAATAAATATTCGTTTAGTCCCATATTTACATCAAAATATATGTTATTGGACCTGTAGATCTCGAAAATGACGGTTATAAGTCCGTAAAGGGTGTCTGGGACCCCCAACGGAGGGGGGTCCCGACTGAAAAAAATGCATGGAATGCAAAACAGAAGAAGAAAGGAAGAAGGAGGAAGAAGGAAGGATGAAGGAAAGAGTCTGAGAAGGAGACAGAGTTGGTACCGGCACCGGTGCTGGAGCCGGTGCGGTGCCGAGTTATTAAACATTCGTTTAATAATACAATAGCACATAACTGTTCACATAACTGCTTCTGTTCTAACATGTACATGTCATCAATTGCATTGCATCATGCAAAGGTAACCCGTTTTCTAAATGTTGAAGACTGACATTTATATTTTCAAATCTCATTTTCTTTTTATAAACGTTAACTAATATAATTTTTTTTTTTGTTTGTTTTTTATTCAATTTATTTTTCTGACTTTATTTTTTATAAGTTTTTATTTTACATTTAAACTTTGTGTTTAATTTTTTTTATTTTAATTTTTTTTTTATTTAAATTTATTTTTTTTTTTAATTTTTTTTTTTATTTTAATTTTTTAAATTTTTTTTTTTATTTAAATTTATTTTTCTAACTTTATTTTTTTTTATAAGTTTTATTTTACATTAAACTTTGTGTTTAATTTTTTTATTTTTTTTTTTTTTTTTTTTTTTTTTTTTTTTTTTTTTTTTTTTTTTTTTTTTTTTTTTTTTTTTTTTTTTTTTTTTTTTTTTTATTTTTGTTTTCTTTTCTTTAAAACTTTTTGTTTTTACTAAAAATTTATTCTTTTTACATACCCTAAATCAGTAAATCAGTAAATCAAACCACCCACCCCACCCTCCTACCCTTTCGTGATCTATTGATCTATTGATCTATTGATCTATTGATTCAAGTCATATTTTGTTTAACATAACATAAAAACTTTTATTTATTTTGTTTTGTTTTCTTTAAATATTTTGTTTTTACTAAAAATTTATTCTTTTTATGTTTATAACTTAAAAATTTGCATTTTTACATACCCTAAAGCAGTAAATCAGTAAATCAGTTAATCAAACTGCCTTCCAGACACCTTCCTATCCTTCCATGATCTATTGATCTATTGATCTATTGATCTTTTGATTCAAGTCATATTTTTTATTAAAATTGTTATGTTTTACATACCCTAAAGCAGTAAATCAGTAAATCAGTAAAGCAGTAAATCAGTAAATCATAGTACCATCAACCATCCTACCCATTCGTGATCCATTGATCTATTGATCTATTGATCTATTGATCTATTGATCTATTGATCTATTGATTCAAGTCATATTTTGTATAACATAACACAAAAACTTTTATTTATTTTTGTTTTGTTTTCTTTAAACATTATGTTTTTACTATAAAAATTTATTTATTTTGTTTTATTTGCTTTAAAATATTTTGTTTTTACTAAAAATTTATTCTTTTTATGTTTATAACTTAAAAATTTGCATTTTTACATACCCTAAAGCAGTAAATCAGTAAATCAGTAAATCAGTAAAGCAGTAAATCAGTAAATCATAGTACCATCAACCATCCTACCCATTCGTGATCCATTGATCTATTGATCTATTGATCTATTGATCTATTGATCTATTGATTCAAGTCATATTTTGTATAACATATCTCAAAAACTTTTATTTATTTTGTTTTGTTTTCTTTAAACATTATGTTTTTACTATAAAAATTTATTTATTTTGTTTTGTTTTCTTTAAATATTTTGTTTTTACTAAAAAATTTATTCTTTCTATGTTTATAACTTAAAAAATTTGCATTTTTACATACCCTAAAGCAGTAAATCAGTAAATCATTTAATCAAACCACCCACTCTATCCTCCTACCCATCCGTGATCTATTGATCTATTGATTCAAGTCATATTTTGTATAACATAACACAAAAACTATTTATTTTTGTTTTGTTTTCTTTAAACATTTTGTTTTTACTAAAAAATTTATTCTTTTTATGTTTATAACTTAAAAAATTTGCATTTTTACATACCCTAAAGCAGTAAATCAGTTAATCAAACTGCCCTCCAGTCGCCCTCCTATCCATCCATGATCTATTGATCTATTGATCTATTGATCTATTGATCTATTGATTCAAGTCATATTATAAGTATCTTTTTGTATAAACATAATAAAATAAATTCTTTGCTGTAGTTGTTGTTGTTGAACTGTCGCGTTTGTTGTTGCATTTGGTGCAGTTGTCGATGTTGTTGTAGTTGAAATGCTGTTGTTGCTGTAGCGTTTGTTGCAGTTGTTGATGCTGCTGTTGTTGTTGTTGTTGTTGTTGTCGTTGTTGTTGCTTTTGTTGTTAAATATATCAAACGTTCAAGTTAAATGAAAATATACAACACTTTTTCAAACATATCTCTAAAATATTAATGTTAATTTTACATTAACATTGTAATATTGAAAACTAAACAAAAATATATCTCAACCTAGCCTAACTGACATACAGCATTCATTAACAAGGTAACTAAAATTAGAAGTTTCAACTTACCAGCAGAAGTCAATATAAATAATCTTAATCTTTACTATACACACAACCGCACAAAATATTATTATTATTATTATTATTATTATTATTATTATTATTATTATTATTATTATTATTATTATTATTATTATTATTATTATTATTATTATTATTATTATTATTATTATTATTATTATTATTTCACATAGATCTCACAATACCAATAACGCGTGCGATCACTTTGCCTGCAGGTCCACAACTAAAACATTGGTAGGTAAATTGCTCTCTACCAGACACCTAAACATTACGCAATTTTAGTACGCTCAAGGGTAACCAATCAGAGAACTGTATTTGTTAAGCCATCACGGTTAACCAATGAAATTCGAGGAATGACTCATTAATCTTATTATCTTTTGACACATGAGAAGGGTAACGAGATTTATTATTTTTGTCCTTACTTAACATCTGTTTTTATCTTAAACAGTAGTTTTATTATTATTATTATTATTATTATTATTATTATTATTATTATTATTATTATTATTATTATTATTATTATTATTATTATTATTATTATTATTATTATTATTTATTATTATTATTATTTTTATTATTATTATTATTATTATTATTAAATCAACTATATATATATATATATATATATATATATATATATATATATATATATATATATATATATATATATATATATATATATTATATATAGAGTAGTTATATTTTTATATATATATATATATATATATATATATATATATATATATATATATATATATATATATATATATATATATATATATAAACATAAAACAACATACACACACACACACACACACACACACACACACACACACACATTTCTATATTATCGCAAAGGTTGATAATAAATAGAGGTAATAAAATAAATTTGTTATTTACATTTTATTATTCAGAATATTTGTACATAGAAAACATTAAACATTGTACAATAAACATAGATGGATATTTATAATATATTAAATGGAGATTAACGTGCCCTTAAACCCATAGGATGCTGTTCGAAAAGAATTTTTGATAGAAAACCGCTTATCAGCTGTATGTTGCATCATCTTGGTCCCGGATACAATACTAACACCTCCGTATTTTCCGGGTTGAAAAGTTGTAGTAGGAATACTATAGCATAACCCTCCTCTGTTACTCCCGTGTAAATTAGCATTAGGATTCTGTGATTCGTCTATTCGAGCTGCCTTTTTATGAGGTAGGTCATCGTTTCGTGCGTCATCTTCATCGACATTATACAATTGTATTTCATTCATTGCTTTCACTGTAACATCATGGTTTTTGATATCATCATACAATGACTCATCATGGCCTGTACTATTTTCAGAACTATGATCATACACCAACTTTAACAGTTTTTCAAAATTGATAGTATCTTTTGTATCTTTATTGATTGTAAGGCCTTTGGCCTTTACAATATATTTTATATTTCCATCAGCGGTTCTTATTCTAACAGCATAAGACTTTGGCCCTGTACACACAAAGGAATCACCGTAGGCCCCAGGACCATAATCTGCTATTTCATCTGTTAGTTCACCTAAAAAGTTTCCTGTTTCAGGAACTTCATCGTTTTCTCCAGCGACAAAAATACAAGAGTCTGTATCGCAGTACAATGCCCTTTGTTTGACTTTGTTAAGTAACTCATATAATTTTATACGTGCATATGCAGTTGTAAATGAAGCAATAGGAATATTTGTAGCAGTTGACGATCGTTCGGCTAGCGCATTTTTTACAACTGTCACAACATATTTACTACCTATTGGAATAACGCTAGGGACTTCAATATCGCTTTGGTTTATTAGTTCCCATACTTGTTTATCACTAGTACATACTACATCTTCTCTTGTAGGTGTATTTTGTGCAAATTTTCCCCAAAGAGAATTGAGACACAATTTTGCAATGAATCGCATCCCAGGATTTTTCTTGATATTGTTAATATCAAGTTCGACACCTTCCTTTTCTTTGAAAAGACGGATAAACTCTTTAAGTTTTTCCTCGAAATCAGGATCATCCTCGTGAATATTATTTGGTAGACCTGATGCCTCTGTCTTTATTTTTAGGAAGTGGTTCACATATCCTTCAAATAAAAACTCCTTCTCTTTAAAACGTCCAAACTTCAAATATTTTAAGTATTTCGTAACCCATCTTTATTGCCAATTGAATTTCAGGTGTTGTGTATACACCTTCAATGGCTCGTTCATTCTCACCATGATTGCATTTTGAACTATTATCTTTAACACATTTTACACAGAGTGGAAATATTAGTTTATTTTTGGTTCGTTCAGCGAGGACAGGGATGTATAAGTCTTGAGGAGGAAGAATCTTAATGTAAGCTGTGCCGAAATATTTATCATTGAGTCCATTCTTGAATGATTCAATGTCTGGTACTTTATCACCTATTAGTTTTTCTGGGGGACCACAAGGGTATTTCATTCGCTTCTGAACATAAGGATAAAGTGATGTATAGTCTAAATACATGATCTTCTGTCCTTTAGTTGGAGGATAGTAATGTACGAAGGGTTCAGTACGACCTCCAAGCAATGAATTATCAATTATGAGCCTGTTGTTAACAACATCATTACTAAGACGCTGAATATATTCACTGATGCTTATATTTTTATCGGGATGATCAGGATCTTGAATAATTTCTTCTTTTTGCATTTTCCATTCACATTCCCACACACGTATGACATTAAAACCGGCTTCTTTATACCTATCTTCTTGTTTCATGGTGAGATTGTAGCGATCCACAGCCGATACGCCATGCAGCGTACCTTTTCCTTTATTACAGCCTTTATGACCGTGCCATGCACAACCGTGGTATAGGAAAGCAGTTTTCATACCGTTCATATATCCGAACCCGTCAGGGTAAAGCCATTTGTTCTTAATTTTGAACCCTTTCTCTCCACCGTTGCGGGCGTGCCTTATGTTTATATTGTTCAATTTTTCCTGATACATAAGCCAGCGAATTGCTTCATATGTGAAAGGTTTAGGGTTCTCTCGACCTAGAATAGTAATTTTTTCCTCAGGCATAAACACATTTTTATAAAGTGTAAAGCATAAAGATGCAATTGTTGTGTTGTTATCTAGACAATCTATATCAAATTCTTTAATGAAACTGCCCCTAAACTTCTCAAAACATTTTCTTAGTATATTAACATCTTGTACACAATACTTTTCACATTCTTCAAAAATATTGTATTCTTTACCTATAAACTTATTATAGTACTCTTCAAATTCTTCCTTCTCGTCTGTTGACATTTTTTCTATTTCGAAGAATTTCTTATCTGGAATAAGTCCTTTATAATTCAAGGGTCTTCATTTAAAAATGTATAGGGAAAGAAACCCTTGGAATTGCCTTTTTCACAGACACCCATACATTTAGGCAAGCTTTTCAGTGCACATGGTGTAAATAATAATGTATCCCTGAAGACTATGTTTCCATTCGTTCCCATTGATATGATTTTATTGCCTCTTTTTATAGGATTGCTGCTGATAGATTTTGAACTTGGGTGAGTCAATAATGCTGCGTATACGAACTGGTGATCAAATTTACCCCCATTATGTGCTGTCACAATTACTTTTGATTTAGATCTTTTACTTGAAAAGTCCATTAGAAAATCAATGAAATTTCCTACAGGTCCTTTTTCAGCCTCCAATTTAAATGTTCTTGTTCTTGGACCGCAATGTGAACATACTTGCTCCCCTTCTTTATCGGTACATACATCACATATCATCTGGCTTACCAGTAAATAAGGATTCAATTCTATTATTCTTCTTCCTTTATCATCATAACCTTTATCTTCTTGGTATGTCTCAATATCGTAGTAACATGTATAAATCTCTGGATCAGTATCTTTCTTATCATCCTTCTTCTTATTTTTCTTTTTCTTCATGTAACATATATGGTATTCATCTTCTTTAGGCTCATACTTTTCTTTACATATAGTACAATAAGCTTTTGTACAGTCGTGTTTGAAGCTACCTTTACGATCAGCCTTTATTTGTTCAAGACAGAGTGTACAAATCTTTATTTTCTTGCACGTATTATTATCCTGATGTTTTTTAAAACAGATTGCATTATAAAATTCACGATTACATTCACGACATTCATGGAATATACCATCGTGGTCAAAGAGCCTTGACACTTATCGTATAGACACTGTCTACATCCATAATGTTCACAGTCTAATTTATGCACGATATTATTACTGTTGAAAGTGTAACAATAAGTGCAAAAGATACCATTCCTATATGCTCCGTGTTTTTTGGTATTCTCAAAACATAACTTTAACTTGTCTTCTGTTACAGCATAGTAATGATTTACTCCATCATGGCCTATAATGTATAAAGGGTCATCTCTGTTCTCGTTAGATGGATTATAAAGTATTTTTACTCCATTACCTTCAGGACCGAATACGACTATACGACATTTTTCGATATTCTCGATTTTTTCAAAGTCAGTTACTATGAAAGAATCTGTATATTCCATACCACATTTTTTAGCTAATGCTTCTGCCTCTTTCTCAATTGTATACGAATGAATATGTTTAACCTCTACACATTCACGAGTTATTTTCCTAAACAGAACAACAGCTTTGAAAGCACAGCCTACAGCACCTTTCTCTAGATGAACTTTACTAATGTAACGATGTTTGAAACTAAGATTTTGTAGCTCGAATGCATCAGTTTTACAGTAATCACCTTTTCCTTTTGCTATCATGAACACAGTAGCTACTACTTTAAATTTGGTAAAGGTAGCCTTGTCGCCTGATTGGAATGAACCTTCCAAGCGTCTCATCATCTCTTTCACTGCAATATTGTCTAATATATCTCTATAACTGATGTTGACATAATATTTCCGGTCAGGTGACTGGTCATCACCGAACGTGAAATTGATTCCAACCCTCATACGTGTACTATCATAGTCTAAGTCTTTTAATACAACATCAACAACTTCACTGACAACCATTTCGAATGACGCTTCAAGATCTCTTGGTCCATGGAAGAAGTTTTCATCAATAACCTTTACTTCATATGTATGACGTTCCATCGACTTTTTTAGTTTCTCTACAGAGATGTGCGTTATGTCTGTTATAGTGATCTTCCTCTTCTTATTAGCAGCATTCATCATCGAAGGATTAGCCTGGAATTTAAAGTCATTATTATTTATGATACAGTAAACAAATAAGGTCAAGTTTGCTTGCAATTAGGTCACTATGTCAGTAATATATTAGTTTAACATAGTATTTCTCATTCCTTATATTAAATATATCTACACAGTAACAACAACAACATACCATTTTTTTAAACGATGCGTCGATAACGCCACGAAGGATGCTTTTTACCCAAGTGTATGGATGTATATTCAACACGTTTCTGGAAAAGAATCACTTTTTAGACATAGGTATAAATTATTTACCCTCTATTGTTAATTGATAATGTATTTAATTATTTTACGTTATTTATTGATCAGATGTGCTAATGTCTCATTTTAAATGAGAATATATTAAATATATTATATATATATATATATATATATATATATATATATATATATATATATATATATATATATATATATTATATATAAATTATTTATCTCTATATGTTAATTATAATATATTAAGAAAAAAAACACTTACTACGCTGAATAAGTATTGATTTTGAAAAATCCTCATGTGTAGATATAAAAAACTTGGATGATGATACTACAGAATCTAACGAATGTGCCTTAAAGTGTTGATCGTAAGAGCTCTTGATTAAGAATGGTCCATCGAGTAGCTCGTCGCTTTATATATAACTCAGCACCCAAATCTATACAGTGTTGTCAAATCACCTCTGTATGATGCGCCGTTGCCAAACCTACCAGTTTGTTTAATAAATATAATAATCAGACTTATTCAGAATCTAAGATGTGTCTTAAAGTGTTGATTCGTAAAGAAGCTCGGTCGATTTTATATGTAACTCAGCATCAAATTCTATAAATGTTGTTCAAATCACCTCTTGTATGATGCGCCGTTGAGAACCTCACCAGGATTTGTTAAAATAATATAAATAAGTATTCAGAATCTAAGAATGTGTCTTAAAGTGTTTGATCGTAAGTGGTGTGTGGTGTGTTGTGTGGTGTGGGTGTGCGTTGTGTGTAGACATGTTAGGTTGTTATGCTCAATATAATATATATTATATATATATATATATATATATATATATATATATATATATATTATATATATATATTATTATTATAATATATATATATATATATTATATATATATATTATATATATATATATATATATTATATATATTAGTTATTTATAATAAATAATAATAATTAATAAAAATAATAATTATAATAATAATTAATAATATTTAAATAATAATAATAATATAATAATAGAATATAATAATAATAATAATAATAATAATAATAATAATAATAATTAATGAATAATAATAATAAAACTACTGTTTAAGGTAAAAACAGATGTTAAGTAAGGACAAAAAATAATAAATCTCGTTACCCTTCTCATGTGTCAAAAGATAATAAGATTAATGAGTCATTCCTCGAATTTCATTGGTTAACCGTGATGGCTTAACAAATACAGTTCTCTGATTGGTTACCCTTGAGCGTACTAAAATTGCGTAATGTTTAGGTGTCTGGTAGAGCGCAATTTACCTACCAATGTTTTAGTTGTGGACCTGCAGGCAAAGTGATCGCACGCGTTATTGGTATTGTGAGATCTATGTGAAATAATAATAATAATAATAATAATAATAATAATAATAATAATAATATAATATAATAATAATAATAATAATAATAATAATAATAATAATAATAATTAATTAATAATAATAATAATAATAATAATAATAATAATAATAATATTTTGTGCGGTTGTGTATAGTAAAGATTGAGATTGTTATGTTGACTTCTGCTGGTAAGTTGAAACTTCTAATTTTAGTTACATGGTTAATGAATGCTGTATGTCAGTTAGGCTAGGATGAGATATATTTTTGTTAAATATTAAAAATTTATTTTAAAAATGAACATCAATATTTTTCAGATATTTTTAAATATAAGTTTTATTTATTTTCATTTAACTTGAACGTTTGATATATTTTTAAACAACAAAGAACAACAACAAACACAACAACAACAACAGACAACAACTAACAACCAAACAACAACAACAAACAACTGCAACAAACGCTACAGCAACAACAGCATTTCAACTACAACAACATCGACAACTGCACCAAATGCAACAACAAACGCGACAGTTCAACAACAACAACTACAGCAAAGAATTTATTTTATTATGTTTATACAAAAAGATACTTATAATATGACTTGAATCAATAGATCAATAGATCAATAGATCAATTAGATCATGGATGGGATAGTGAGGGCGGACTGTGAGGGCAGTTTATTAACTTGATTTATGCTTAGGGTATGAAAAATTGCAAATTTTTTTAGTTATAAACATAAAAAGAATAATTTTTTTAGTAAAAACAAAATGTTTAAAGAAAACAAAACAAAATAAGTAAGTTTTTGTGTTATGTTATACAAAAAATATGACTTGAATCAATAGATCAATAGATCAATAGATCAATAGATCACGGATGGGTAGGAGGATAGAGTGGGTGGTTTGATTAACTGATTTACTGATTTACTGCTTTAGGGTATGTAAAAATGCAAATTTTTTAAGTTATAAACATAGAAAGAATAAATTTTTTAGTAAAAACAAAATATTTAAAGAAAACAAAACAAAATAAATAAATTTTTATAGTAAAAACATAATGTTTAAAGAAAACAAAACAAAATAAATAAAAGTTTTTGAGATATGTTATACAAAATATGACTTGAATCAATAGATCAATAGATCAATAGGAATCAATAGATCAATGGATCACGACTGGACAAGGATGGTTGATGGTACTATGATTTACTTGATTTACTAATTAACTGACTTACTGATTACTGATTACTGCTTTAGGGTATGTAAAAATGCAATTTTTTTAAGTTATAAACATAAAAAGAATAAATTTTTTAGTAAAACAAAATATTTAAAGAAAACAAAACAAAATAAATAAATCTTACATAGTAAAACACAATCTTAAAAGAAAAAAAACAGAATAAATAAAAGTTTTTGAGATTTATAAAAATATGACTTGAATTCAATAGATCAATAGATCAATAGACAATAGCATCAATAGATCAATAGATCATGGATGGGT
>JABUQX010042265.1:0-7500 GCA_015478945.1 Trachelipus rathkii | reverse complement strand
TCAAAAAATTTATTTACTTGCTTATTATTCCAATTTTTAACTTGTCCTTTTAATTCTTTGTTAGCTTTCACAAAATTCAATCCATTATCTGATCGGATCAATTTCACATTGCCTCTGCGGCTGATAAATCTTCTTAGAGCATTGATAAAAGCATCAGTATCTAATGAATATAACATCTCTAAATGTATTGCTCTACTACTTAAACATGAAAATATTAATCCATATCTTTTTTCTCTTACTTTCCCTCTTCCCCTTACTACAAGAAAAGGACCAAAGGCGTCTATACCAATACTTGTAAATGGTGGTATATCACTTTCTAATCTATCTTTGGGCAAATCTCCCATCAACTGCTGAGTTGGCCTTGTATGGAGCTTCCTACATATTATGCAATCTTTTAAAATCTTCTTAATACTTCTACTTGCTCCAATGATATAGTACTTCTCTCTTAAAGCATTTAAAACTGTTTGTTTTCCTAAATGTCCATTAATTCTATGGTAATGTCTCATTATTAACATTGTAACATGACTATTTGGCAAGATAATTGGATGTTTAAAATCAAAGGATACATCATTCAGATTTTTATTCCTCCCACCTACTCTTAATATTCCATTATCATCTATTAAATTGTAGGAATTTTTGTACCATATATTATCTTTCTAAGCCCTTTCTTTTTTATTTTGCTATTGAATATAAGGAAATTCTTTATTCTGAACATATTTGTAAATTAGCCTTTTTCTGCATCGTTTTAATTCTGTGATTTGTCATAGCACCTTTTTCCAGGCTTTTTATGGCCATATTTTCTTTAACTCTAAAATCCATGCTACTTTTTGTTTTTAATTTTCATCAATCTGAAACAGAATAAGGTATGAGACTTGTCTTGATTTATGAACTTTCTTGAGTTGTAGGCTATCACTGGTTTACTTTGAATTAATTTGATTATTTTAATGAAGACTAATTTATTTTCTATTCTTGCTCAGGCCTGAAGCTTTGTCTTTGCTTACAAAAATTCATGGACCAGTGCTCCATTAGTTTATTGTCAAAAAAACTCATATACAGATATCCCTTTACTTCTATATACTGCTATATTTAGCTGACCTGGTACATTAATTCCATGGCTTATATCTGTTGTGATCTGATATAGTTAACTCTATTGTGTACAAATCTTTTAAACCTTTTTGATTCATTTTTGATATATTGTAAAACAATTTCACTATCTATCCAAAAATACTCTTCGCTTATGTTCATATCTAATTCATCTTTTAAAATTTGGTGTATGTTAACTGCTAATTTTGCTGCACTCAGTTCTATTCTTGGAATAGTTAACATCAAATTTTTATTTAATGGTATCAATCTTGTTTTAGATAACACCAATGAACAATATATTTCATCATTCTCTCCAATGAATCTTATATATGCTACTGCTGCATATGCAATTTGAGAACCATCTGAAAAATAATGTAGTTCTACACTTTTATACTTTAGACAATTTGGATTATATGGCCTAGGGACTTGAAAATCATTTAGCTTATCAACATCACTTAGCCATTTTATGTAACTTTTTTTTATGTCTGAATGGAATTTCATCCCAATTAACCTTTTTATCGCATAAATTTTGAAATATCCTTTTAGCTACTAGTAGCACTGGACTAATAAATCCTAGTGGATCATATATGGAAAAAATGCAACTGAGTATACTTCTTTTTGTTAATTCTTTATTTTGTATATCTACCCTAGCTTTCATTAAATCTTTTTCTGGGTCCCAACTTAAGCCTAATACTTTTTGTGAAGGCAATCTATCCAAAGTTAAGTTTATTTCTTTAAAATCTTTACTTAAGTCTTGTTTATCAATATTTTCTTAAAATTTCTTTGAATTACTAGCTACTTGATGCAGATTAAAACCACTAATTTTTAAAATTTCTTTAACTTCTTTATAAACTGCTATAGCCTCATTTTCTGATTTCACAGACTTTAAACAATCATCAACATAGAAATTTCTAAGTATGGTATTTTTGGCTAAATTACTGAATTTTTCTGCTTCAATTACATTTGTAGTTTGCTTCAAAACATAATTTGCAATTGAAGGTGAGCTCACACTTCCAAATATATGAACTTTAACTCTATATTCTTCTGGAGTTTTATTTAAATTACCATCAGGAAACCATAAAAAGCGCTGATAATCTTTATCTTTGTCAAGTACCTGTATTTGATAAAACATCTTCTCTATATCTGCTATGAAAGCATATTTCTCTTTTCTGAACCTTAAAAGGATGCCTTGTAGATTGGAAATATAGTCTGGACCTGTGAGTAAACTATTATTTAAAGAAATACCATTGTATGGCAAAGCTGCATTGAATACTACTCTCAATTTTTTCTTTTGTGGATGGATTACACTATGGTGTGTTAAATAGAATCTGTCATTGTTTAATAATTCATGTTTCTCAATCTTTTCTGCAAAATTTAGTTTTAACATTTCATTTATGTTATCACTATACTGTATAAAATATTCTTTATCTTTGAAAAATTTACTTTTTAAGGAGTACAGTCTTGCTAATGCTTGATTTTTGTTATTAGGAAAATGCTGATTTTCTTTTTTAAATGGTAAACCAACTTGAAATTTACCTGTAATTGTTCTTTGTAATGTATTTTCAACCTTATTTTTCCACTTTTGATCTTCAACACTGTCACAGACTTGTTCAGGATTCTTTTCAGAAAACTCTCTTAAGCAATATTTTTCAAACAAGTTATCATCTTCTTCTTGTATTTGTGTTTTATGACATCTTAAACTCATGAATGCTGGTATACCATCTGGTGTCGAACCTTGTAATGCCCATCCAAATGAATACTTAACTGCAAAGGGATAGTTATAATGACCTTCCACTACTTCAATGGGTTTTAACAATTTACTTTGATTCATTCCTATTAATAATCCAATTTTTGATTCTATGAAGTTGAAGGGCACATGATTCAAGTATTCTAATCCATTTATATCTTTGATAGATGGACTTTCTTCCATTTTAAAGGGCCAATTTTCTTTGCAGTATATATTATTTATGGTTTCAGATTTCCTCATCTCAATATCATAAATTTCTAGATTGTTTAATATGTATGTCTTTATTTTATGTTGCCCATACATAGTAGTAATATCTATATCTTTCTGAGGTTTCATATATGACATACCTAGTTCTGCAGCTAAATTTAAATCCATAAAACATGCTGATGAATATGTATCTAAACCCATGTATGTCTTAATCACTTTATCTTTACCTTTAAGCTTGATTTTAACTGGTACTGCAGGATAAAATAGCTTTTTATTACTTACTTTTGTCTGAAAGGTTTTTGCTTCATTACTTCCTGATTCTTTTGGCTCTACTTTCTTATCTTTATCTTCTAATTTCACAGTGAGTGCTGCTGGTGAGGGGTTTGAGCCATCTTGCTCTTTCTTTGTTAAACTGGTACTATCTTTTTCTCTATGCAGAAATGTTAGATGTTGCTTATTACATTTTTCACATTTTTCTGGTCTTTTACAGTTATTACTAAAGTGATTTGATCTGAGACATTTAAAGCATAATTTATTGTCTTTAATGAACTTTGTTATTTCATCTTGGCTTTGTTTTTCTAGAATTTTGCATTTATTTATACTATGATTGTCTTTTTTACAAAAATTGCAAAACTGTGATTTATTATTATTATAATTACTACTATTATTATTATTATTATTATTATTATTATTATTATTATTATTATTATTATTATTATTATTATTATTATTAACATTTTTATTGTTATTTCTATGGTCATTATTATTTTCCTTTGTATAAAGTGACTTACCTTTTTCATTTTGTAATTTTGTTTGCTTTGGTTTTGTACCAATGCCAAGTTCACCAAACAGTGGTGTGTTCATTATTCTTGCTTCTTTTTCAACAAACTTTGTAAATGTACTAAAATTTACCTTTTTATTTTCTTCATACATACTATCAACTTTATTTCTCCACTTATCACGCTGCTTGTAGGGAAGTTTTTTAACTATTCTATAAATAGCACCAGTAGAATTCAATTCATTTAAAGGAGTAATATTTCCCATTGCATTATTAATAGCATCTAAAAACAAAGAAAAATCTGCCATGGCTTCACCATCTTCATTCTTAATTTCATTCCAGTCTTCTAACTTTTTCAAATATGTATTAGCGATAACTTGTTCATTTCCATACTGTTTCTCGAGTTTTTCTACTGCCTTTTTATAACTTATATTTTCATCCAAATGCATACAACTTCTTACTATATTTTCTGCTTTACCTTCTGTATACTTAATTAAATAGGAAAGCTTGTTCATTTCATTTTCACATTTTCCTTCTATATTGGTCTTAAAACTAGCATAAAATCTTTAAATTTAGTAGGATCTTTTCCAGAAAATATTTCCGGCTCACACATTGGAAGAGGATTCTTAATACTCACTTCTAACTTTTGTTTTAAAATTTCTACTAATTTAGATTCCTGATTATTATTTTCACCTATACTTTTTATTTTAGTTTCTGAAAAATTTACATTTTTATTTTCATTTTTTCACAGAGGTATCGCTAATACTGAAAATTGGACTTTCTAATTTTTGCTCAATTTTTATTAAACTTTGCTCTAAATTTTTTATATGACTACTATGTTGGTACAAATCTAAATTTTCTTGTTCCCTTTTCTTTGCCAAGTATTGTTCATGTTCTTGTAATTTTATTTTACTTTTTTCAATTTCGAGCAACAATGATTGGGCTATTGAATTTTTTGAACTAGATATACTTACTTTACTAGATATATTACTAGCACTATCTTGTGGTATAATCCTTGGCTCATATTTATTCATGTATTTTGAAATATCATTTTTTAACTCATAATATGGCTTTAATTTTAATGTAAGCCACTGCTGTATTTTATCTGCTTCTACAGATTCTGCTATTAATTCACTACATGTATTTTTGAGAGATTCGACCTTTGCGTCTAATGTTAATTCATCAGTTTTAATTTCGAGACTTAAATCTAAATTGTTTAAGAGAGCATGCCATAATTTGCCCTTTGTTGTATTTATTTTTTTTGTTATGGCAGCTAGTTTTCCTGAAGGAACCTTAAAACCTCCTTCAGTTGTTTCAATATTTCTCATTTTGCATTTTTTTTTATTATTATTAAAAAACTAATAAAAAACTATTATTAAAAATTCATTCATTCATTTTATTTTATGTAAAATAAAAAAAAAAATAAAGGAAGGATATTATTTTTTAACACAATTTATATATACAGATAAATTCTTATATATTTCCTATATAAAAGTTTACCTATATATATTTTTTATTTATTTTATTATTTTTATTTTTGCTATTCTTATTTATACTTATTTTGTGTCAATCGGATGATCATTCCTCCATCTGAGTGACAGCTTCTGTATTCTTCATCCAAGCCTTCTTAATTTAGAAGAACTTTGTAAAACATCAGTGGTTTGAAATACTCGATTCGAAATGCATTTTATTTAAACATCGTAGATATATTCGAACAGGTTCTAAAAATATAAAAATATAACAAAACTATAAATATATAAAAGTACAAATACTAAATGTTAAAAAATAAACATAATAATTATACATAATTGTTCCATAAATTCATTGAAAATAGATATTTAATAAAAAATATTATTTTTGGACTTTTTATTTATTTTTGTCCTTTTTAGCTTTTGTTTAAAAACTCATAGATGTTACTTTTTTAAATATTATACCACATTCACACCAACTATATTAATACCTATAAAAATAGCTATACCTTCTAAATTACTGATGTTTGGATTATATAAGTAGCTGAGATTAGGGTGGATGGCTTAGATATTACTCAAAATTGTAGGACTGCTGCTTTATTAATAAAGTTGCTTGAAGATTGGTGACTCTAATCATATAGCTGACAAATTCCTTAATTAAATTTCTTCTGGATGAATTCTTAGCTTTGTAGAGTTTTTCTTGATGTTCTAAATTTTCTTCTGGCTTCCTTATTAATATACTAGATGATTGAAGAATTCAATTGCTAGTTATTCCACCTTAATAGTTTCTTCTTTGTGAAATTAATAAGCTCTTGATGAATAGATGTTACTAAGTGTTTCTTCATATATCTTCCTAGTGTTGATTGAAGCTCAATTCTGTACTTTGCCTTTATTTTCTCAATTTACTTTGGCAAGTTGGCAGTTTGTAGCTTCAATAGCTTGTTTGAGTTTCTGCAATAGCTTATATTTGCTTGCAGTATCTTCTAATTACTTGGTTTTTCTTAATATTGGGCTTTCTTTAGCCTTTATTCTATTTGCAAGCCCTTAATGTTGCCCCACCTTGAATTCTGATTTCCTCAGCAATTTTCTCTGTTTTGCAATCAATTTTTGCTTTTCTACATTTCTAATATTTTGGTAATTTTTTGTAACCATAGTTGATGTTCACATAGTATGAATAGTAATGAATTTTCTTTAATTCATATATTTATTTTTTGTTTCCTTTTTTTCTTATATTTTAATGGAAAATATAACATATCGTATCATTTCATAACAATATATACTATATAAATATATAATATATATATATATATATATAATATATATATATTATATTATATATATATATATATATATATAATATATATTTATATATATATATAAAAATATATATATATATATATATATATATATATATATTTTATTTATTTATTTATTTATTTACCATCTCACAAGTAGGGCTTTCGCCCTGTCAGTTGGACCAGCATCTTCATCCTTCTGGCCCAGAAAATCTTGATCCTAGAACTCTGTAGAAAACAACTTCCCGGCCCAATGGATTTTCGACGCCATTCCTTGAGTTATACACTCAGGTAGGGTTTCACCCTTCTTCCATTTGGTCTCGAAACTCGTTCTGCCAGAGTTCTTCAGAAAATCTCTCTTCATATGATCCGATGTGTCGCTTTATCCAATGCTGGTCCAGGAGTTCTACAAGCAGAAAAGTGAAAGGCCGGGTTGCTAGCCCTGTCGCCCTGTATATATATATACTATTATTATTGACATAAGGGGTTCCCTGCCCTTAGTAACAGAGCGAAGAAGTCTCCCTTCATATGATCCGATGTGTCGCTATATCCAAACTCCTTCTGGCCAGATTAATTTAGTTGCAATTTGTTTATTAACTTTACAATCCAAATTTAATTTCTTTAATTTAAATAATCCAAAAGAACTAAGCCGCGAAATATTGTTGCTCCTCCATTTATTTTTCAGATAAATTATGATATTTTTATATACGTATTAAAATAAATGAAAAGAAATCTTGCCGAAAATTTTGCTACTCCTCCAACAAATTTTATCAAAATACAACATATTATTCTTCTATTTATAAAATTTAAAAACAGACATATTAGATTTAGTAAAATTCTTTGTCACAATAATCTGGCCAGGTCCTCATTCCAAAAACCTTCTCATCTTGAATTCTGAAAGCTATTCAAGACTTTATTTAT
>JABUQX010042264.1:0-39482 GCA_015478945.1 Trachelipus rathkii | reverse complement strand
AAAAAATTTTTAAGATACGAAGAAAAAATATAAATATCCAATGTGTGAATAACGGATTATTATCAATTTTCTTTACAGACTTAGATTCCGTAATTTTTTCTCTCTCTTGGTTTCTCTCGAGAAAAAAACTCCCTAAAGGAAAAAAAATTTTTTATTTGCAACGTAGAGAGAACAGTTATTTCCGCGCCCATTGCCGTTTGATCGTTCGAGGTCTTTTTTATGGTAATCGAGAAAACGTCATTCTCATGCTAAGTGACGCCATAGGGAAACCCGGGATCGCATTTGATTCCCCTCCGAGGTTCGTCTCAGTAATTACGAAAGTCACTATCGGATTTTGATGGGAACAAAAAACAAAGAGTTCACGGGATAAATGTGATGAAAAATTAGGAAAATTAAGAACATTAGAAAATAAATAAACAATTAATGAATTTGATTTTTGATAATATCAATTCTTTATAAAAATATCGACGTAAAACAATCTTAAAAGGTCCCCACTTACGCTGCGATCGGGGCACAAAATAACCAAATAACCAGGGTTGCAGAGTTGCAAAATAAATTTTTCTTAATTAAGCGAGTTTTTTTTCGAGGGCAATACTATCATTCATTATTTTTTTATAATTTAGTCTCCCTTAATATTCAGTTTTCTACGAAAAATTTTTTTTTTAGATGTAACTAAACAAAAAATAATTAAAAAAAAAAAACGCGACGACGACTTTCCTATAGGTTTGAAGCGATTTATTGCTACACTTTAAAATTTAAAATTTCGATTTTTCTTAAAGTTCTTTAATTTTGTTAACATCATCTGTGCAGTGGTCTCAAACTGATCTGCAGACTTTAAAAAAATGGGGTGGCGCATCTTCCAATCAGGGGTTGACGCGAAAGTTTTTGAACATTGTCATTATAGTATTTCAGTTTTCTAATTTTTAAAATTTAATCGAAATTTTGAATTGTTTCGCATTACTTTGGGTTAAGAATTTTGTAGTTTATGTTATCCTTATAGTATTTTATTATTTCAAGAGGCATATTATCAACTGGGAATCCTGTCTTCGGCATGCGTGATCATGCCAATCTATTGCAATTTTATGGAGCTTATTCAAGGGAACGAAAATTTTTAATTATTGCTCAATCTTCCGTAGAAGATTACAAATAATACGTCGCTAGTTAACTTTCGTTATAAGAGGCGAACCCGACACCCCGGAAAGTTAACGAGGTGCGGCGTCGGTCTAAGCACCTTCATACATGTCCGATTTAAACGTCTCTCCGAGATTATTGAAACAACGACGTGTTCTCGAGTTGTTAACATAATTCAAGGTGTCGATGTATACACGGTACTTACAAATACATAAAATTATTATTTTAACTTTTTTTTGTTTAATTTATGTCACACCTAGCATAACATGGTTGTTAAAGAAGCCGGTGCTTTTATGGAGAGTAAATTAAATAAACCATTATAATATAATAAAAAATTTCGAGCTCTTGAGTATTTTATTTACGTTAATTTTCAAATAGTTTTCATATTTAGAAGTCCCGACATACCCCACGGGAAAGTTGACCGAGGGGCGTTTATAGCTCACTTCCAGCTGCTTTTAGTTGTTACGCTATCCGAAGCTGTCTTCGCAAAACAACTGAAGTCGCAGGATTGCAAAGAACCGCCAGTTTATCCGACTCGTACTTCTTTAAAACCTCGCCTCAACCCTTACTCGACTTACTCGAAGTCTTTAGATTTTCGTACTTTTGTTTTTTCTGTTTGCTCAGAGAAAAACCGTGCTTCACGACAAATTTAATTCTTGTCCCATCTTCGAGAAAGTGCGAATAGATAACGTCCATTTCGTTGCGCCACCAAAGGAGTGTCGTAAGGGGAAGGAAACCCTTATAGTTTTTTTTCACAGGTTAATTTTCAAAGTGATTTCTTTATAGTACCAGTTTAATCTAATTTTTTCACACATAATTACATTACCTCAAACAGCGTCCCCTCCTCTGTTTTTTGATTATTAACTCAAAATACTTTAGGTGACTTAATTCACGAATAACAAAAGTCTAGACAGTGCAGATGTGGCCGTGATCCCTTAGGCTTCTGTTAATAAAATAACGGTATAAAAAAGGAATGCATAAAAAAAAATGTTTTTTAAACAACTTTCTTCATTAGCATGATGGAATAGTGTAATGGTTATGGTATAACTATTATTTTTAAAAAAATAGTAGACGTAAAGTGTGAACAGAGCTCGTTTAATAATTCTTGGGGTCTGGAATATTCAATTCGGCAAGCTGTCGAGATTCGATTGCCGTTTAATTTCTCTTGATGGGTCTCGATTTAGTTAAAAGCCGACGGCGAGATTTCGGTCGCCGCGAAACCGATGATTTGAAAGGAGCGAGTGGTTACAGTATACGCACCACCTTTTATTCGTAAGTAAGTCGTAACAAATTTTTTTCGAGGGGACAGAAAAATAAAAACATTTCTTTTGAAAAACTGCCGTTTACTTGTCGGCGGATACGGTGTTGTATGAATAGATATCCCGGTTTCACCCCCTTTCGTATTTGGTCGTATTGTTCTGTTCGCCTATAAAGAAGCGACCTCGTTGTGCGGTTTTAACATTAACTATGATTATCCTGTTGAGCGAAAACTCTCTCTTTTATAGACGGAAAGTGTTACGTCAGCTTGATTTATTATGATTATTAAGCAAAAAGTATTTTGAAAAAAACAGAAATATTTCAACTTTTAATTAAATTAAAAAATAATCCCAGTTTTATTTTGTATTTAGAAGTTAGCAGCACTTAATTAAATTTCAAATACATTAAAAAGTTCGCAATATTTTCTTTTATTATAGCAAAAAACATATTAAAAAACAAATATCACAATTTATTTAAATTTTGCCATTATTAAAGAAATTCTAAGAAAAATAATTTTTTGTTAAACTATTTTTTTTTACTATTTAAGCAAAATCCATAGATTATATTTAGCAACTCTAGTTCAATTAGTATTAAATTGTGCTGTGAGTTGGCCAAAAAGTATTGCGGAAAAACACAAATAAAGAGTTGCATAGCTGCGCGCGATAGATGTAAATCATTCCATGTTATTAATTTTTATAAAAAAACCATTGTTATATTTTAATTAGATTTTGAATTAAGATTTACATTCTGATTATATTCAAACAAATATAAATTTTAAAGAGCTTGATTTTTTTGATTATAAGCAAAACATATTTAAGAAAAACAAATATCGCAATTTAATAAAATTTTGCTTAGTGACAGATTCAAATTTCTGTATACTAAGCAATTAATATTAAAAATGATATTTTCAAAATTATTTATTTTGATTTTTAATAATTAACACAATATAATTTAAATAAAACAAATATTCAAAGTTTAATGTTATTTTTTGCTGAAGCCATCAAGAATATTAAATCTGTTGCATCATTGTTTCGAAATGCATATAGGACTGCCAAAATAGATAATTTTTTCGTTCCTTAAGCGAGTTTTTTTATAAAGAAACCAACAAAAAAAATTATATTAGGCGATGCGTCGAGACTTAGGCGACCGGCAGTGTTCTGTTACTTCGTTACGACCCATGGCTCGTAACCTTACGCGGACTTTCGCGAAGCAGTTCTAGACTCCAATTAATATTTTTTATTTGTTTCATTAGAAACATAACTCGCTTAATGGAACGAAAAACTTTTATTTGCTCAATCTCAGAGCTACAATAGTAGATTGTTATTTTCGTGCCAACCTGATCACCTCCCGGAAATTCACACGAGGGTTCTAAGCACCCTACAATCCGCCTTTTAGTCTCTCTTCGAGGATTATTTAACAACGACGGTTTCCGGGTTGAATGATGAGTGTTCTGTGTGACGGTACTATCCGAAAAAATATTGATTTATTAGTTTAAATTTTTTGTTTTAATTTTGGGCACCCCTTAGAAATATGGTTTGGTTTAAAGAAGATGTTTGTTTATGGCGCAAGAGCCATTTCGAAAAATTCTGAATCGAACGGGTAACATGGCGTCGTGGCCAATATTTTTTATCTTTTATTTTTTATAATTAGGCTTACAGGCTTAAAAAACACATTTAATATAAAAATTATATTTTGAAATGTAGGAAGTAGTATAATGGTAGAAAATATTTTTTATTGCTAGGCGAATAGGACTGGCATTATCTTTAAATTAATGTTAGATTCAGATGGTACGTGTTTTTAGGTACATCTCTGGAACGATCATTCTACTATCTATAGTGACGCCGTAGAGGAAACCCGGCCTCGACTTGATCCCCTTCCGAGTATCGTCTCCACCTGTTTTCTTGAAGCATCGTATTTCTTTGAAGGAAAAAAAATCGAAAGGTTCACGCGATAAAGGCTATGATGAGCAATCATTAGGAAACAAAATTAATGAAACATGACAGAAAAAATAAACAAATGTAATGATATGTGGGCCAATACCTGGAATCATCTATATAGTAACATACTACATGTTGGACGTTTAATGTAAACTTAAAGGTCTCCCAAGCTTTACGCTTCTCGAATCGGGGCCACAAAAATAACCCGTTACTTTCTTGACTTCTCGGGAATGTTGCAAAATAAATCTTTTTCGTTACTTAAGCGAGTTTTTTGTCGAGGGCAAGTGTACTTTATATAATTATTATTTTTTTTTAATTTAGTCTCCCTGAAATTCAGTTTTCAATGAAAAATAATTTTTAGAGGTAACTAAACAAAAAATGTTACTAAACAAAAAAATTAATTAAAAAAACAACGCACGACGCCTACGTTTTCGAGGTAAATGGGCGTCGTGTTCATATTTTTTATTATCTTTTTTTTTTAATTTAGTTTACATCTAAAAAATATTTTATCGTAGAAAAATGGAATTTCAAAATAAACAAACTATAAAAAAAAATTATAGAATAAATATAGTATAGATCATGATAAATAATTTAAGACTTTAAGAAAAAATTAAGAACGAAGAAAAATTAAATATCCAATATGTGAAATAACTGATTATTATCGATTGTATACAGACTTAGATTCCGTAATTATTTTTTTTTGGTTTCTCTCGGGAAAAAAACTCGCCAAGTGAACTACATAAAATTTAATTTTCTGCTCTACATCCTCTTTCGTAAAAGTGAAGAGTAACCAACGTTATGTGTCTGCTCCCGATGGACGACCGTAGCTGAGAGTACCTTTACGAGATTTTTTTAACCGGTTCGAGATTTTTAAGACCGGTAGCATAATACAAATCACGCTCAAGGCTCTAAGTAGGGAAAATGGCGTCCCCAATATTAGAGCTGACGTTTACGTAAAAAGCCCAATAATATGACACTCTAACGTGCGTTTAGGAAGTCCAATTTTGTATTGCTGTAGAACTGTCGTTAACTGCGTAATAAGTTAAGTTCCAATAGGACGGTTTCCAACGGAACCGTTATAACTCAAAAGGTCTAAATCAATATCGCTCTCCAAAAAGTCGACCTCGGGTCGACTTTTGGGAGAGCGTTTTTGATTTAGACTTTTTAAGTTATAACACGGTTCCGATGAATCTCATTTGGAAACTATCTATTACTCCGCTTAACGGACGTTCTAAGGGTACAAAAAAGGATTCTAAACGCGTAGAGCATTTACTTTGGGCTTTTACGAAACGTTTCACTATTTGACGACGACGTTTCCGAGGTAAATGGTCTTTAAACTGCAATATTTTTATTTATTTTTTTTTATTTAGTTACCTTTAATTAATCTTTTTAATTCGTAGAAAATGGAATTTAGGGAGACCTTAAATAAAAAAAATTTAATTATAAATAAAATATGAGTAATAATATCATGATAAATAATTAAGACTTTAATGAGAAATTTATAAGTAACATGAACAAAATAAAGTACTTCCAACTTATTTTGTTGAATAAACTGATTATTATCAATGTCTTTACAGCTTAGATTCGCGGTAATAAATTTTTTTTTTGTTTCTCCTCGAACTCTAAATACTTGCGCTTCAAAAGGAATTTCAAATTATTTATTTTGCACCACCTTCCCGACAAAGTAAGAGGAGTAATACGTTATTTCTGCCCCGAATTCGTGAACCGTAGAAGGGTACCTTAATATTTTTTACTGTAAATTTTAAAAAGTGTTCAGCAAAAAAATCTCGCTCAAAGCCTACCTAGAACTGGCCGGTCGTGCGTTGGTCTTTTTTATATTTATGGCTTATGTTTGTTACATGCTAAAAAATTATGTTTTCATAGAAAAATGAATTTAGAACGGGACTAATTAAAAAAAAATTCAATAATTACATATATAAAGACACTTTGCCTCTCGAAATAAAAAGAACCGCTTAAGAAGAACGAAAAAATTTAATTTGCAACCAGTCCGAGTGATAGTAAAAAGTACGTTATTTGTGCATCGATTTCGAAGCGTAAGTCAGGGACTTTAAGGATTTCTTCTTACATTCGAGGTATTTATCATAAGAATTGATATTCAGGGTATTCACTTATCAGTATATTGTTGTATATTTTTCTGCTAGACAAATGTTCTTTAATTTTTTCCTAATTTTTCATCATACCTTATAGGAAATGGCGTTCGTCGTCTTATAGTGACGTTTCGTAAAAGCCCCAAAATAAATAATGACTTACGCGTTTAGAATCCCATTTTTCTATGCTTAGAATACGTCGTAAGCGTAATAGTAGTTCCCATAGCGCACGTTTCACACGGAACCGTTGCATAACTCAAAAGGTCACTGAGAATCATAAATCGCTCTCCAAAAAGTCGGCCTCTCGGAAAAATTGAAATTTTTTTTCATCAATTTATACATATTATACCTCTTGGAACTTATACAGAGCATGTTTCACCTATTCACGTATAATAATAATAATACGCTGAACCGAAAGTTATCATCCCTGAAAACTACGTTCTCGAGCTTCGTGTTTTTGGTAAATAGAGGGAAACGTTCCATTAATATTATTAGTGAACGCCGTTAGAGGACAGAACCCGCCTCGATTGATATCTTCCGAGTATATGATGATGGAACAATGTAGAAAAAATTAAGAAGCATTAGAAACAATAAACAACGTTAATGATAAGTGAATACCTAGATATCAATTCTTAATATAAATATCGACGTTAAAAGACAATGTCTTGAAAGGACCTTTACTTACGCTTCGAGTCGGAGGCACAAAATAACACCGATGACTTTTTTACTTCTCCGGAGATGTTGCATACATGCAAAAAATAAATTATTTTTTTCCTTAAGCGGGTTTTTTTTTTTCGAGGGCAAGTGTATATTATTATTCTATATTATTAATTATTTTTAAATTTAGTCTCCCTTAATTCATTTTCCTCTGGAAAAATAATTTTTTAGAGTGTAACTCTAAACAAAAAAATAATTAAAAAAAACAACGCACGACGCCCATTTCCTATAGGCATGTATCAATATTATATTAACTTTTTGTTACAAATTAACGATTAAAAAAATTATTAAAAGGTACTTTCTCAAATATAATTTCGGGGCACGAAATACCGTTACTCTCTACTTTTCGGGAGATGGTGCAAAATAAATTTGTTCTCCTTTAAGCGAGTTTTTCCCGACAGAAAACTCGAAAAAAAAAAAACAATTATTACGGAGATCGCTAGTCTGTACAAGAATTTTGATGAATAATCCAGTTTATTTCACATATGGTATTTTATTTTTTCACTCGTTTCTTACATTTTCTTAAAGTCTTATATTATTTATCATAGTTTATTACCTATTATTTAATATATTACTAACCATAATAGTGACGGTTTCGAAAAGCCCCAAGTAAATTGATCTACGCGGTTTAGAATCCATCTTTTTACCTTCGAAGCCGTCGTTAAGCGTAATAATAGTTCACAATAGTGACGTTTCATCGGAACCGTTATAACTCAAAAGGTCTAAAAGATCTAAATCAAAATCGCTCTCCCAAAAGTCGACCTCTTTAGGGTAAAAAATTGATATTTTTTTTTTTTTCAAATTTGTAACTTAAGACTGGCGGACTTAAAAAAGGTACAGAAAAACACGTACACTAATAATAAATAATTAATACTTAACGATATTTCATCCTTGAAAATATTGCCGTTTGATCGCTTCGAGTTCGTTTTTATGGTAATCGAGGAACGTCATTATAGATTAATAAGTGACGCTCGTAGAGGAAACCCGGCGCCCGATTGATCCCTCCCGAGTTATCGTCTCAGGTAATTAACCGAAAAAGTCACTATCGAGTTTTGAGGAAAAAAAACGAAAGTTCACGGATTTACAAGGTAGATGAAATTAGGGAAAAATTAAGAACATTTAAGATAACACGAAAATCAAACAATTAATGATAAGTGAATACATCAGCTGAATAATCCAAGTTCTTAATATACTACATATCGACGTTGCATAACAAAATCTGAAAGGTCCCAACTTACCGATCCTTCGATCGGGACGAAAATAACGGTACTCTTTTCACTTCTCTGGGAGATGTTTGCAACAATAAATTTTCTTGTTTCCACTTAATGCGAGTTTTTTCTTTCGATGGGCAAGCGTACTTACGTTATATATATGTATTTTTTCTTAATTTTAGTCCCCTTGAAATTCAGTATCTATGCCCGTAAGGTGTTAACTTAAACAAAATAATGTAACTAAACAAAAAAAATAATTCAAAAAAACCAAACGACGACGACGCACCGCTTTTCCGAGGTAAATGGGATGTCGTCGATGTTTGCCAATATATTTTTATTATCTTTTTTTTTTTTTTTAATTTAGTTACCTCTAAAAACTAATTATATTTTTCGTAGAAAATGGAATTTAATGGAGGACCAACTATAAAAAACAAATAATATGGAATAAGATCATAGTATTGAGTATCAGTGGTTCTCAACTGTTGTTGACAGCGTCACATTTTGGGTTGGGGCCACAGCTTGTTCCCCACCCAAGGGTGACGCGACAAGTGTTTGAACATTTTCATCAATTGCATTTAAGCGTTTTCATTTTAAAAATTTTAATCAATTATTGAATTTTATCAACATTCTTTAAAATTTTTTAGTTATGTTATCCTTATATATTTATATATTCAGCAGACAAATCCTGGGAATTGTGCTTTTGGCATGCTTGGCCTGGTGATCTATGCAAAAGTATGGCCACATCTGTTGTCATTTAATGATTAGACTCCTAATCTTTTATAAATTGGAAAGACCTCTTTCTTTTCTAGATATCTAACCATTGGGGTTGACTTCGGCAAATAAATAATCATGTCAAACGGGTGCCGCGAAATCGAAAAAAAGTTTGAGAAACCACTGCGTATAGATCATGATAAATATTTAAGAATTTAAGTAGTGAAAGAAAGCTTATTTTTTTTAAAATGTTACAAGGAAATTTTTTTTCCTTTTTAGTTTACAGGTTTGGACAAGCATAATGGAGGGAGAGATAGTAGAATGTTATTTGTGCCCCGAGCTGAATCCGGCTAGGAGGTACCTTTAATATTTTTTAGCGTTAATTTTTAAAGGCTGCTAGCTAAAAATCGCTCTAAGGCCATTAATTAGGAAACGAAGGCGTCGAAGTTCACTATAGTGACTGTTGTAAAAGCCCAAAATAAATGACTCTACGCCTTTAGAATCCAATTTTTTAGCTTAGAACGTCGGTAAGCGTAATAGTAGTTCCAATAGTGACGTTTTCAACGGGAACCGTCTCTATAACTCAAAAAGGTATTAAATCAAATCGGCTCTCCAAAAGACGTCGGCCTCCGGGAAAAAATTGAAATCAAATTTTTTTTCTTCAAATTTCTCATTTATACCCAAACTTAAAAAATGGTACAGAAAAAAGGTCACTATAATAATACATTAATAGCTTAGACTATAGTTGACCCTGAAATACGTTCGAGTTCGTTTTTATGGTAATCGAGGAACGTCATTATATTATAGTGTCGCCGTAGAGGAAACCCGGCCACGAAAAGTTCACGGATGAAGTTATGATGAAATATTAGGAAAAATTAAGAACATAGAAATAATAAACAATTAATGATAAGTGAATACCTGATTATCAATTCTTAATATAAATATCGACGTAAGAAATCTTAAATGGTCTCATTACTTAGCGCTATCAGATCGGTGGGCACAAAAGTAACCGTAAAACTTTTTACTTCTCGGAGACTGGTTTGCGAAAATATAAATTTTTCTTCCTTAAGCTGGAGTTTGTTTTTTATCAGAGCGGCAAGTGTACTTTATATATATTATTAATTTTTTTAATTTAGTCTCCCTTAAATTCATCTATATACTATGAATATTAAAGTTTGCCTTTTTTGTCCCCCCTTTTCACGACCCTTTTTCATCATCACTTTTTCGGGCCGTTTTCCGCCGGTAAAACCACTGCGAACGTAGCGAGCGACAGCGAGTGGAGTAAGCGACAGCGAGTGGAGTGAGCCCCAACGGCCCAATTATTACCCTATTTTACAGTTGCTAATTATCGGTAAAGAAAGAATCCCTCTGTTCCTGGCCATAATATTTTCCACTTTCATAATCACTTATTTTGGGCAATTGTTCTGCCGATAAAACCACGGCGAACGTAGCGATCGCCAGCAAGCAAGTGAACTCACCGGCATTAACATTGCCCTCCTTTTTGACCCTTTTTCATCCTGGCGAACGTAGTGAGCGAAGCGAGCGAAGTGAGCCAGTTGTGAGTGCGCAGCACTCGCTCGAAGGCAAGCCCTAACGCTTGCGTTAGAGGAGCGTAGCGACGGTAGCTGTATAATATTATATATTTTTTTTAATTTATCTTCATTAACTTCAGTTTTCTATGAAAAATAATTTTAGAGGTAACTAAACAAAAATTAATTATAAACTACGTCACACCCCCATTTTCTATAGGCTTTGAGCGATTTTTAGCACATTTTAAAAATTAACGTAAAAAAAAATAATTAAAGTACCCGTCCTTAACCTTTCACTCGGGGCACAAAATAACGTTACTCTCTACTTTTCGGTAGATGGTGCGCAAAATAAATTTTGTTCCTTAAGCGAGTTTTTTCCCGAGAGAACCAAAAAAAAAAAATAATTACGAATCTAAGCCTGTAAATAATTGCTAATAATAACTTATTCACATATTGGATATTTATTTTTTCCTTCGTCCTTAATTTCTTAAATTCTTAATATTTATTCATGATTCTATACTATATTTATTTACATTAATATTTTTATATTTATAGTCTCCCTTAAATTCATTTTCTTCGATAAATAATTTATAGGGTAACAAATTAAAAAAAAAATATATAATAAATATGCACGACGCCCATTTACCTCGAAAACGTCCTCGTATAGTGACGTTTCGTAAAAGCCCAATAATAAATCACTCTACGCGATTAGAATCCATTTTTTACGCTTAAAACGTCGTTAGTAATAATAGTCCCAATGGGTACGCGGCGTCGGTACCGTTGTTAACGGAAAAGGTCTTAAATCAAAATTCATCTCCAAAGAGAGGAAATTGCGCAAAGGTTAAATACTAATTTAAAGGCTTTCACCGGCACTTGAGCTATAAACGGTACCAGAATAGAACGCACAAATTAATAAATTAATTACGCTAACATATTTTATCCCTGAAGAAATTGCCGTTTATCGCTCAGGGCGTTTATGGGTAATCTGGAAAGACTCATTAATTATAGTGACCGTAGAGAAAACCGGCCTCAATTGAACCCCTACGAAGATCGTCTCGGTAATTTACCGACAAACGTCACTATTATAATCTATTTTGTTGGGGCACAAAACTAAATGGTTGAGTTATGAAATCATGATGAAAATTAGGAAAAAATTAAGAAACAGAACATAGAAAAAATAAACAATTAATAATGTGAAACTTGAAACTTTTACTCTCGGAGATTTGCAAATAAATTTTCGTTCCTAAGCTAGTTTTTTTTCGAGGGCGAGTGTTTTTTATATAAATATATTATTTTTTTAATTTGTCTCCCTTAAATGCGAGTTTTCTATGAAAAAATTAATTTTAAGAGTATATAAAAGTAAAATATTAATTATAAAAACTACGCACGACCCCATTTCCTATAGGCTTTTGAGCGATTTTTGCTACACTTTAAAAATTAAGGCTAAACAAATAATTAAAGGTACCTCCGACAGTCACTCGGGCAGAACGAAATAAAGTTACTCTCTACTTTTCGGGAGATGGTTAAAAATAAATTTTTTGTTCCTAAGCGAGTTTTTTCCCGAGAGAAACGAAAAAAAAAAAATATTACGGACAACCTGTAAAAATGCTAATAAATAAGCTATTCCACATATTGGATATTATTTTTTCTCGTTCTTATTTCTTAATTCTTAATTAATTTTATTAAGATCTATACTATATTTATTTACATTAATTATTTTATAGTTAGTCTTCCCTTAAATCCATTTTCTCGATAAAATAATTTTTTTAGAGTATAACTAATTAAAAAAATAATAAATAATATTCCCAACGCCCATTTACCTCGGAAACGTTCTCGTCATATAGTGACGTTTCGTAAAAGCCCAAAATAAATCACTCTACACGATTGGAATCCATTTTTTACGCTTAGAACGTCGTAAGCTAATAATATTCCCAATATTAACGTTCACGAAACCGTTTATAACCTCAAAAGCTTAAAATGTCAAAATCGATCTCCCAAAAAGCGACCTCGGGAAAAATTGAAAAATTTTTTTTGTTGAAAATTTTGTAACTTTGATTAACCATTCACTATAAACGCGTACAGAATAAACGGCCACTATAAAATTAATTATACGCTTAACGATAGTTTATCCCTGAAAATATTGCCGTTTGAACGTTCGAGTTCGTTTTTATGGTAATCGAGAAAACGTCATTATATATAAGTGACGCCGTAGAAGAAAACCGCCCATTAACCCCTTACAGATCGTCTCGTAAATTACGTAAACGTCACTATCGTATTTGAGAAAAAAACGAAAAGTTCACAGAAAATCATGATGAAAATTAAGGAAAAATTACTAAAAGAACATAGAAAAAAAAAACAATTAATGAATTCTCTTTTCTGCTATATCAATTCTTAATAAAAATATCGACGTAAAGAAATCTAAAGGTCCCCACTTAACGCTTCTGGCGGGCCACAAAAAAACGTAAAACGTTTTACTCTCTGGAGAGTTGCAAAATAAATTTCGTCCATAAGCGAGGTCTGTTTCGAGGCGAGTGTGCTTATATATATTATATGTATTTTTTAATTTAGTCTCCCTTAAATCAGTTTTCTATGAAAAAAATAATCTTTAGAGGTAACTAAACAAAATTAATTATATAAAACTACGCACGACCCCCATTTCCTATAGGCTTGAGCGTATTTTTTTTACACTTAAAATTAACGTAAAAAAAATAATAAAGTTACCCTCCTACGTTCACTCGGGCACTAAAAACCGTTACTCTCTTACCTTTCGCGGAGATGCGTGAAAAATAAAATTTTTTGTTTCCACGAGTTTTTTCCCGAGAGAAACCAAAAAAAAAAAATAATGACGAATCTAAGCCTGTAAGAATTGCTAATAATAAATTATTCACATATTGATATTTATTTTTTCTTCGTTCTCAAATTTTTCTTAAATTCTAAATTATTTATCATGATCCTATACTATATTTCATTACATTTAATTTTTATAGTTAGCTCCCTAAAGTTCCAGTTTCTTCGATAAATAATTTTTTTAGAGGTAACTAAACTAAAAATATATAAAAAAATATTGCCCACGACGCCCAATTACCTCGGAAACGTTCTCGTAGTATAGTGACTTTCGTAAAAGCCAAAATAAATCACTCAACGCGTTTTGTCGAAGCCATTTTTTACGCTTAAAACTTCGTTAAGCTAATAAAGTTTCAATATGACGTTTCATCGGAAACAGTTATAACTCAAAAGATATAATCAAAATCGAATCTCCAAAAAGTCGACCTCGGAAAATTGAATTTTTTTTTTTTTAATTTTAACTTATACCTTTCTACAAAACGCTACAGAATAAACTCACTATAATAGTTAATTAATACGGCTTAACCGATAGTTCATCCCTGAAAATATCGCCGTTTGATCGATCGAGGGTCGTTTTTATTGTAATCGAGAAACGTCATTAATATATAGTTGACGCCGTAGACGGAAACCCGGCCTCGATTATCCCCTTCGAGGATCGCTCGGTTAATTACAAAACCACCTATCGTATTTGAGGAAAAAAAAACGAATACTTCACGAAAAACGTTATGATGAAATGAGAAAAAATTAAGAACATAAAAAAATAAACAATTAATGATATTTGAATACCTGAATATCATTCTTAATATAAATAGCGACGTAAAGAAATCTTAAAGCTTCCGACTTACGCTTCGATCGGGCCACAAAATAACGTAACTTTTTACTTCTCGAGAGATGTACAAAATAAATTTTCGTTCCTTAAGCTAGTTTTTTTTCGAGGGCGAGTACTCCTTGATATATATTATTATTATTTTTTAATTTAGTCTCCCTTAAATTCAGTTTCTATGAAAATATTTTTTATTAGTAAAATAAAACAAAAAATTAATTATAAAAACTACGCACGACCCCCCTTTCCTATAGGCTTTGAGCATTTTTTGCTACCACTTTTAAAAATTAACGTAAAAAAATAATTAAAGGTACCCTCCTACAGTTCACTCGGGGCACGAAATAAAGTTACTCTCTACTTCTCGGGAGATGGTGAAAAATAAATTTTTTGTTCCTTAAGCGAGTTTTTTTCCCGAGAGAAACCAAAAAAAAAAAAATAATTACGGAATCTAAGCCTGTAAAGAATTGCTAATAATAAGTTATTCACATATTGGATATTTATTTTTTCTTCGTTCTTAATTTTTCTTAAATTCTTAATTATTTATCATGATCTATACTATATTTATTTACATTAATTTTTTTATAGTTTAGTCTCCCTTAAATTCCATTTTCTTCGATAAATAATTTTTAGAGGTAACTAAATTAATAAAATAATAAAAAATATTGCACGACGCCCATTTACCTCGGAAACGTTCTCGTCGTATAGTGACGTTTCGTAAAAGCCCAAAATAAATCACCCAACGCGTTTAGAATCCAATTTTTACGCTTAAAACGTCTTTAAGCGTAATAATAGTTTCAATAGTGACGTTTCATCGGAACAGTTTATAACTCAAAAGGTCTAAATCAAAATCGATCTCCCAAAAGTCAACCTCGGGAAAAATTGATTTTTTTTTCCAAATTTTAACTTATACCTTCGACTTATAAACGGTACAGAATAAACGTCACTATAATAATAATTATTACGCCTAACGATAGTTCATCCCTGAAAATATCGCCGTTTGATCGTTCGAGGTCGTTTTTATGGTAATCGAGAAACGTCATTATATTATAGTGACGCCGTAGAGGAAACCCGGCCTCGATTGATCCCCTTCGAGGATCGACTCGGTAATTACGAAACGTCACTATCGTATTTTGAGGAAAAAAACGAAAAGTTCACGGATAAAGTAGAGATCTGCAAAAATATGCGAAAAAAATATATCATAGTAAAAAATAAACAATTAATGATAGGTGAATACCTGAAATTCTTAATATAAATATCGACGTAAAGAAATGTTAAAGGTCCCCACTTACGCTCATCGGGGCACAAAATAACTAACTTTTTACTCTCGCGAGATGTTGCAAAATAAATTTTTCGTCCTTCAAGCGAGTTTTTTCTTCGATAACATTATCTTCTTTTCCTATAATTTTAAAGTTGCCGCCTTTTTCAGCGATATCGTTTCCATGTGTTCGGTAATGACGATACCCCTTGCGGTGCGTTAGCACGCCTCAACGGCGAAGATCCCGTCAGGATCAAGCTCGGCTTTATATATATTATTTTTTAACTTTAGTCTCCCTTAAATTCATTTTCTTTGAAAAATAATTTTAAGGTAATTAAAACAAAATTAATATTAAAAACTACGCACGACCCCCATTTCTATAGGCGTTTGAGCGATTTTTTTCATTAATTACAGATGCAAGTTAAAAAAATATTTAAGTACTTAGATGAACGGTTCACTCGGAGCACGAAATAACGATACTGTCTACTATCCACTATGGCGAGGACTAGATTTCCGATCATTAAGCGATTTTTTCTCGAGAAAAACCAAAATGGCGGAATACATCACATTAAGCCTTAAAGAAATGCTAATAATAAGTTATTCGACTTATTGATATTTATTTTTTCTTCCCTTTCTAATAATTAAATTCTGATTAGTTTTCATTAATACTTTTCTAAAGCGGTGTGACGCGTCACATTTTGGTGGCGCAGCTTCCCCTCAGGGGTGCGCGAAAGATGGAACATTTTCATAATTGTATTTCAGTTTTCATTTAAAATTTTTAATTGATTTTCCAACTTTGTTAAGAAAATTTGAGTTATTTTATCTTTATATATGTATATATTTCAGATTAATCCTTGGAATGCTTTTGGCATGCTGTGATGAAAAAATTATTGCAATTTTTAAACCCCTTCCAGAAAATTATTTATAAATTGGAAGACTTTCTTTTTAGAATCTAACAGGGGGTGACTAAATAAGTCAAGGGTGCCGCGAATCGAAAAAGTTTGAGAACCACTTGATTTATATAAAAATACAATTGTCAGCATGCAAAAATTAATTAAATTGAAATATTTTTGCTAAATAATATTGTTTTGCTTAAAGCAAAAAAAATAGTTAATAAATATTTGTGTTTAATTTGTCAACTAAGCAAAATTTTGCTAAACTGCGATATTTGTTTTCTTTGCATATTTTTGCCTAACTAATACAACAATCAATTCTTAAAATTATTAATTATAATATTCAACTAAGAAAATCTAATTATAGTATAACAATGTTATTTAAATAATAACAATGGAATAGTTTGTTTTTCGCAATGCTTTTTGTCAACTAAACAAAATTTAGATAAGATGAAAATATTTGCTAGCTTTCTACTACAAGTAATAGTAGAAAAAAATAGTTTAAAATAAAAATTATATTTCTTGAGAATTGTCAGTTAAAGTTTTAAATAAATTGTGAATTTGTTTTTTGTAATGTTTTGCTTAATAACCAAAAACTATTCAAGCCTTTTAACATGTATTTGAATATCAAATTTAGCCTAAGCAAAATAATTAAAATTAGAACAAAGCAATATTTAAAATTAAATTAAATTGAATATTTGTTTTTCGAAATACTTTTTCCTTAACAATCGTAATAAATTAAACGCACAACGAGGTGCTTCTTAGGCGAACAAAACATACGACCAAATACGAAGGGGTGAAACCGGATATCTTATTATACAACGAGCCGTTACCATAAGTAAACACATCAAAGAGTTTCAAAATTATGACTTACTACTAATAATAGGATCTTCTGTAACCCTCGCTCTTTTCGATAAATTTTTTACGCGGCGACCGAATCTCGCCCTCGGCTTTTTATCAATCGAGAACCCATCAGAGAAATTCAAACGGATATGGAATCTCGACAGCTCGCCGAATTGAATATTCCAGACTCCAAGAATTTAACAGAAGTAATAGATCAAACCTGCGGTCGCTTATCTCGATGTGTCGATCAGTTTTCGAAATGGCTTTAGGTAATCTTATTATTATATATTTTTTTATTTACTCTCCCATAAAATACCGTCTTCTTAAACCAAATATTTTATAGGTGATACTTAATTAAAAAAAATTACAAATAGTAATAGAATTTTTTCGATAAGTACCTAACACGACAACCATTTCACTCGGAAACGTCGTTGTTAAATAATCTCGAGAGACTTAAAACGGATGTAAGGTGCTTAAACGCCCTCGTTACTTCAAGGGGGTGTCAGGTTTGCACGAAATAACGTCACTTTGTACTTTTCGGAAGATTAAGCGAAAAATTTTCGTTAAGTTACCTTTTACTTCTCGGGAGATGAAGCAAAATATATATTTTTTAAAATAATGGTTTGTTATTTCCGATTTTTCTTTAAATAACGAAGAAAAATAAATAAAAATTAATAATAACATAAATAAAAAAAAATTCAAAAACAATAAATTATAATTTGTTTTCGGCGTAAAAAACCACTTCTCTGTTCCCGATTCAGAGTAGTGCGATGCTTTCTTAATCGGCTCTAGTTGGGAGTCTTCGCGTCTTCGCTCTGTAAAAAAAGGTTGGTACGCGATGAGGCCACTCTGCGAAGTGAATTGCGATCTCCACTGCCGAGAAACCGTACCGGCGAATTCCGTTCGAGAAAGTTTCGAAGGTTTTCAGCAAATCGAGGACGATGCGCTACGACGAGAATTTATCGCGTCGCGTATACAAATTCCCGATTTGCCGCAATACGTGGCCAAAAACCGAATTAAAAAAGGAATAAGAAGAAGAAAGAGAGCTTGGAAAGAATCAGCCGCCACCGCGGCCGCAGCCGCGTTTTACCTCGACGCGGCTCGCCAAAACAGAGTGTGCGGGAGCTTTTTCAAGAGAACTCTCAATATCACGGATAAACCCGTAACGGCCGCCATCGACGATAAAGAAATGGAAGAAATATCTAGAATAAAATCATTCCTAGGGGATGACGAGAAGAAAAGGAAACCCCCTTCGGGGAATAAAAAGCGTCCTTACGGTAGGTGCCTCTTGTGCGACGCGTTTATCACAGCCGAAGGCGCGAATAGAGCGGCTTTGGAAGAAAGGTATCGTAGGCACGTGAATGATACGCACTCGTTATTGAAAGTGAAAAAAATGGACGAGGAAATGGCTAGCAAACACGAAGATTCCATCGTGGTGGCCGATTTGCGGTCTCAAAAACCGATCGGGTGTCCGGCGGGTGAAACTTCATCGTCATCGTCGACTCGTTCGTTTAGCAACACGCCGAAAATAAATCTTTATAGTTTTTCTATTTACACGAAGAAGGACGATACCGCGCGTTTCTACGTGTGGCACGAGGGTGAGGGAACCGACAATTTGTCCGAAAAAATTTCCTGCGTACGAAAATTTATCGAGGAAAAAGCCCGAAACTCGAAACGCGGTATCGATTTCACGTTTTATTCGGAATTTCTGAACGACCCCGAAGATATCGGTATCCTCATCGCGTCGTATACACACGACCTCTTCGCGATTAAAGGGGTAAACCGCATCACGCATAAATTCTTACTAGGAAATCATATCGTTCCGGGCGTCGGTCTCTTTATACGGCCCGATTTAGAGAGCTTCGTCGATTTGAAATTGAAACAGGGCCCCATCGAGACTCCCGAAAAATGGATGTATATAATCGCTAATGACGAAATTGGGATCCTAAGCGAGTTACGCGAGATGAAGCACGGCGACTTCTACGACTGGAGGCGACTCGCGAATAATTCCTCCACCGACTACGAGAGCTTTAGAAGACTCCTGGAAAATAATCGACTGGAGATCCAAAACGTGAAAGAAATTCAAGTACGTCGCGAATTTCCGGTCGGGGTTTTTTTCAAAACAACTTACGACGCTCAAGGGCCTCTCATGTGTCATTTTTTTAAAAACCGGAAACTCAAACCCCTGTACGATCGAGAGCTACCCATCCCCGAAGACAAACTAAAAGGAATAATAAAAGACACCGATGGTCATAAAGACTCGACCTTTTATAAAACTTTACTCGCTAAGCAACAACTT
The DNA here is from genome assembly GCA_015478945.1 of Trachelipus rathkii. Taxonomy (NCBI): domain Eukaryota; kingdom Metazoa; phylum Arthropoda; class Malacostraca; order Isopoda; family Trachelipodidae; genus Trachelipus; species Trachelipus rathkii. The sequence goes on along the minus strand of JABUQX010042264.1, from coordinate 19,924 downwards.
TTGCGCCATTGAACTCCTCTTCCTTCGTTCAAGGAAATTTGATCTTTTTTAATTTTTTAGCTCATTTATTCGCATTTGTGTTTAATTTTTTAATTTCAAATTTTATTAACGGTTAATTTTTTTATTTATATACGCAATAAAAATATAAATTCATTTTCATTTTTTTCACTAATATAAGTTTGTAAAATAAATATATTTTTTTCACTAATATAAGTTTGCAAAATAAATATATTTTCAACAAAACGTATATCGTTCGCACGTAAGCGTTACACGTTCGTTATACAGAAGACCAGCGCCCCTATAAATTCCAAGGAGGGATAGAACGCCGTTCGGTTGACTGACGATTTATAAATAAATCTTTACTCGAAAACCATTAACTTTTCACTATACGAATAAAAAGATTTCTCGATTTACGTACGTAGTTTCTTAACAATATTTGCTAAAATTATTAGCAAACAAAAATGGGTAATAATAAATATATTTTTCAAATCTTTATTTTTGCAGTTAAAAAAATGAATACACGATTAAAAATAAAAAAAAAAATCGAGCAGATCTTCCTCCGAAGACACGCCCAGAAATGACCCATCCGTATTTTGGTGTAAATGAAATTGATTTATCAAGAAAGATGACCCACGAAGAGACCGCTATTATATATTTATAAAGTTTTTGAAATCGCGAAAATAAAAAAAAAATAATAATTACATTGGCGGTTAACTGTTCATTCGGTGTTGAAAATAATTTATCAATTAAGCCCCATTATTTTTGGTTTTTGCAGATGTTTTTTTTTCTTCGCGAGGCAAACAAACTTCATATTTTGGGGAAAAAATTTCAATATTTTTCTTAGGATGAAATTTACTAAAAGTAGATACAAATGAACAAATCATTTCAAGAGTTCGTCGATATCAATATATACGGCGGTGAGGAGAAAAATATCGTCTCTCTCTATCTTTCTCCTAGTGTGACAGAATAAAAATTAATTCAAGAAAAACTCGTCAATCATATTTTCCTTAGGAAGGTCTAGGAGCCGAACGTGTATTTATTTCTTCTTCGGACGCATAATCTTATATCCTATTAATTTTAAACCTGCCATTTTCGCGAGCCGACTTTGTCTCCACTTTGTGCGGTGGTCTTTACGACCAAAAAACAGATGTTTAAATAGCCTAGGCGCCAATGCGCGGGTTTGCCCGCTCTCAGCGAACAAGATTGCTCCGCTAGGAGCAAGAGATGCGTAGCATCGTTGCTTGTATTTGTTAAAACTCTACCTACCGCTAATTCGCTAACGATGAAGATTATACTTTATTAATCACAACCCGATAAAGAGCATCAACCGACACTGTTATTATCTAAAAAAAGATTTCTCAACACTAAATAAAAGTCGGTCCAAAATCTGAATTAAAACAAATATTTTGAAGTTCTAAAAATAAACGAGAGATGCGTGGTATTTAGTGATTTCTTCTTTTCTGGGGTTACCATCGATAAAAATTGACGACGAAAACTCGACGGCCAGAGAAGTTGAAAATTTTCTTTGCCTTCTCACTCAAACTCAACGCGACGACCGACTATTGAAGATAAAGGACGAATTCTTAAACGGGAAACATCTTCGCATTTCGATAACCTTTCCGTTCACCTTTCTTCACCACTTCGGTAACAATACGTATTATATTATATTAGTGACGATCAAAAGAAGAGTATGGGTCGAGCTTTTGGTCGGGCCTTCTCCCTTACTCCTTTTTTTATTCGTTGCGATGCCAAACCGAACCATTATTCGGACAAACGAGAAGTAAAATCGAAAAGAGTCAACAAGCGAAAGAAGAGCATCAATCGATACCATTATTAAGTACAAAAGTGTTTCCATACAACTTCAATAGCCAAATTGGTGATCTATGTAACCTTTTTGCTACATTGCACATTAATGACGAAGACGAGTCGACGGAGACAGAAGATTCGGATTCAAATATTCAGCATGAACGTATATATAATCATCCAGATGTGAATGAGACGAGTAACAACTTCAATAGCCAAATCGAACTCTCTTCGCGTTACGATAACTTTTGCGATAATTTTTTTTAGAAAAAAAGCGTAAACAAAAGTCGTTAAATAAAATTGTTTTCAAACCGGAGAAGTTGAAAATTTTCTTTGCCTTCTCACTCAAACTCAACGCGACGACCGACTATTGAAGATAAAGGACGAATTCTTCAACGGGAAACATCTTCGCATTTCGATAACCTTTCCGTTCACCTTTCTTCGCCACTTCGGTAACGATACGGATTATATTATATTAGTAACGATCAAAAGAAGAGTATGGGTCGAGCTTTTGGTCGGGCCTTCTCCCTTACTCCTTTTTTTATTCGTTGCGATGCCAGACCGAACCATTATTCGGACAAACGAGAAGTAAAATCGAAAGGAGTCGACGAGCGAAAGAATAGCATCAATCGATACCATTATTAAGTACAAAAGGGTTTCTATACAACTTCAATAGCCAAATTTGTGATCTATGTAACCTTTTTGCTACATTGCACATTAATGACGAAGACGAGTCGACGGAGACAGAAGATTCGGATTCAAATATTCAGCATGAACGTATATATAATCATCCAGATGTGAATGAGACGAGTAACAACTTCAATAGCCAAATCGAACTCTCTTCGCGTTACGATAACTTTTGCGATAATTTTTTTTTAGAAAAAAAGCGTAAACAAAAGTCGTTAAATAAAATTGTGTTCAAACCGGAGAAGTTGAAAATTTTTTTTGCCTTCTCACTCAAACTCAACGCGACGACCGACTATTGAAGATAAAGGACGAATTCTTCAACGGGAAACATCTTCGCATTTCGATAACCTTTCCGTTCACCTTTCTTCGCCACTTCGGTAACGATACGGATTATATTATATTAGTAACGATCAAAAGAAGAGTATGGGTCGAGCTTTTGGTCGGGCCTTCTCCCTTACTCCTTTTTTTATTCGTTGCGATGCCAGACCGAACCATTATTCGGACAAACGAGAAGTAAAATCGAAAGGAGTCGACGAGCGAAAGAATAGCATCAATCGATACCATTATTAAGTACAAAAGGGTTTCTATACAACTTCAATAGCCAAATTGGTAATCTATGTAACCTTTTTGCTACATTGCACATTAATGACGAAGACGAGTCGACGGAGACAGAAGATTCGGATTCAAATATTCAGCATGTACGTATTATTAATCATCCAGATGTGAATGAGACGAGTAACAACTTCAATAGCTAAATCGAACTCTCTTCGCGTTACGATAACTTTTGCGATAATTTTTTTTAGAAAAAAAGCTTAAACAAAAGTAATTAAATAAAATTTTCAAAAATAGTTTATTATTATTTCTTTTTTCATCCAAAATCTAAATAACGATAATGGTAATAATGAAACCAGGATACGTCTCCAATATAATGTCAAAAATAAAATAAAAATATGCTTTGTGAATATTATTCGAAACGATGATGAACCGTAAATTAAATGTGGATTGAATTTTTATTTTACAATAATGCCTTAATTAATAAATAAAAATAATTAATCTGCTATCTCGCTAAATATAAGCAACTACCGGACTCGTCACAATCATTCTCGACCTCAGAAGCAGACATGTCTGAAGAAATCGCGCCTCCAACGAACAACGCGCCATCAGAGGAAAAACCTCCGAGAGTCCCCCTCTCCGTGACCACACTCGACGACGTGGTTTCCCTTATTAAAGACGGAAAATGTAAAAACGTAATCACGGTAGCCGGTCGCGGGATATCTCCTTGTGGGGAAATTCTCGACCGTCTGTTTCCGATCAAAGAGACATTCCAAAATATAGAGAAAAACGACGAGGACAAAGAATTGAAAGATCACGTTAAAATCCATTCTAAAACATTTAATTCGAAAGCTTTTTATGAAAGGATAAAAGCGATTTTTCCGTCCGAATTCAAACCTACACCAGCTCACTACTTTTTTAAGCTGCTTCACGATAAAGGAGTTCTATTACGACATTACACGCTTAATGTGGATACGTTGGATACGTTAACCGGAATCCCATTAGAAAAAGTCGTAGAATACCACGGATCGTTTCGAAGGAACCATTGCCTTTCCTGCCAAAAAGAATATACGCGAGAATGGATGGGTGAGCAAATTTCCAAAGATGTTATCCCAGAGTGTTTCGATTGTCCAAATACTATGGTAAAACCGTACGCCCTATTTTGCGACTTTCCTGTTTCACCCCAAAAAAAATCCCAATACGTCGAAGATTTTAAGAAATGCGATTTACTAATAATAATAGGAACCGTTTTATTCGGTAATTCTTTCGCGTCTTTGGTTCTTAACGCGCCTGACTCTTGCCCTCGGCTTTTAATTAATCGAGAGGAAAAGCTCGAAGAATCGAAAATGCGAAAAATCGATTTTTGCCTCATCGATAACTGCGACGAAAGCTGCGAAAAAATAGCCGAAATGCTAGGGTGGAAGGAGGACTTTAAAAAATTGTTAGAGCCTACTCCCGTAACTGATTCATAATAATTTGTTTCACATTACTAATTGTTTAATTATTTTTTTAAATGTCCTATTATTGTTGTGACAATATTATAAAAATTTAATATAATTAAAATGATTTAAAAACATTCGTTTTATTTGTTTTACGTTTTTTTAAATTATAAATCGTGTCTTTATTACCGCTTTTTTCGTAAAGGCCTAGAAATTAAACGATGGTTGCAACTATTCAAAAAACCGCTTCCCGCTGTGGAAAGAATATTCTGTTAAATGGCGTTATCCCTAAGCGTTCCGATTTTGACTGCCTTAATGACGCTCGCAACTCAGTACCTACGGTTTCTAGGAAACGAAATGGTCGAAATAGGGGTTGTGAAAATAGCGGATCGCTAAATCTCGGATGTTAAATTACGCGTTTCTTATTAGACGCGTTCTGAAACCCTTTAATTTGGCTTAAACCATCGTCAAGCGCAATAATAATCCGTAGAGTGTCGTTACGTTGGAACGTTATATAACTCGATGATCTAATTCAAAAACGCCATAAAAAATTTTACTTTGATAATTTTTTGGGACTTATTTTTCGGGGATTTTCGATTATACCTTCGAGATACATTACTTATTTACGAAAGGTCGTTAAAGTCAATTTTCTTACCCTCTAGAAACGACACTATAAGCTAGTGATGGCCTCGAGGGAACCCGACCTCGGTGAATTTCCTTCGAAGATCTTCTCGATCCCCGTGAAACGTTACTATTTTTATTCGCGATTAAAACGAATGGTCTATGTATATAGGCATAGATTATAAGCAAAATATTTATTAATTGTAACAAGCAGCGATGTTAACGCTCCTCCCTAACGCAAGCATTAGGGCTTGCCTTCGAGCGCGTGCTGAATGAAAAAAGGGCAACAAAGTAGGGCAATGATAATGCCGGTGAACTCACTTCGCTCGCTGGCGCACGCTACGTTCGCCGTGGTTTTCCGGCAGAAAAACTGACCAAAATAGGTGATTATGAATTTGGAGAATATTATGGCCAGGAACAGGGGGATGCTTTATTTACCGATAATTAGCAACTGTAAAATAGGGCAATAATTGGGCCGATGGTACTCACTCCACTAGCTGGCGCTCGCTACGTTCGCAGTAGTTTTACTGGCGGAAAACCGCCCGAAAAGAGTGAGGATGAAAAAGGGTCGTGAAAAAGGGCACGAAAAATGGCATGTTTAATATTCATAGTATAAAAAAATTAAAATATATTTTCAGTTATTTCTATAAATGAACTCGTTATTTCTATAAATGAGCTAGTTATTTCAATAAACTAACTAACGATTTTTAACTTAGACAACCATAACACGTTTAAAAAACTATTTTAAATTTTTTTTAATTATTTAATTTCGTTATCCCTTAACATATTTTTAATGCAGGACTGCAGATATGAGGAGCTACATTAAAAAATATATAAATTTAATTAATACGCCTTCGGGGTTCGAGAAATCTATTTTGTTTAACGACGTCTCATCCCGTCCCGAGGATGAGTTAACTTTAATAAGTTTTCGTTTATCTTCGCAAATCGTTCTTTAATTTTGGTAAATTTATATCCATTCGTGGGTCGGTTTCTCATTCTCGTAGTTTATTTAAATAAAAACTAAAAATAAATACGAATAAAATTTTTTTAAATAAAGGATTTTAAAACTTTAAAATAAAATTTGTATATGTGTAACGCCGAAATAAAAAGATCGAGCACCGGTGGTAAGAAACCTATTCTCCGTTCCGGAGCCATTGTAGAGAGAGACTTTCCTAATCGACTCTCACTGAGTCTCCTCGCGCCAGTCAGTCTTTCGGAAAAAAGTAGTTTATTCGACGACGGACGCTATGAGGCCGCTCTGCGAATTGAATTGCGATCTGCATTGCCGAGAGGCAGTACCGGCTAATTCAGTTCGAGAAAGTTTCGAAGCTTTTTGGCAAATCGAAGACGAAGCGCGACGGCGGGAATTTATCGCCTCGCGTATAGAAATTCCCGATTTGACGCAATACGTGGCGAAAAACAGAAGCGGAAGAAAAAGTAGAAAGAGAGTTTCGAAGGAATGTATTTTATTAAATCATTTACTTCTTGATTTCATTAACCGCCCCTCTTCCAAAGATAACGAGGGGTAGTTATTTGGCGATGCAACGCACTTTATTTGTCAGTGTTTTTATTATTTTTATACCTATTTGAAAAATAATATAATAAATAAATAATATAATAAAAATTTGGTATTTAACTCGTATTTTACACACCTTAAAAAAATTGAATTTTTTAGTGGATGCAGACCACAAAAGAAACTCACCCCGCTTTCAGCGGTCGTCTCCTTCATTACGAAACGATACTTTCACATTTTTGTTGTGTTATTTTAGTTTTTTTATTTTTAAAAAAGATTTAGTTTCAAATTCGTTTGCGCTGGAGATTTTCCTCAAATTCTGCCTCTTGTTAGATTTGGAGGGAAACCACAGAAATTAGCCGCCTGCATAAAGAATACTGGATATTGGAGATATCGGCGAAAATATAAACTGACAGAAAACGTTAGGTTACGTACGAAACAGGGGGATTCAGAAAAAGACAAAAACAATGAATACCTTGTTCGCTTGTAGGATTTTAAAAATAAAAAAATTGAAATTATGTTCATAAAATTTTTATTGTGGAAATATACTTATAATCTTACACCTTATTTTCCGTTTATAAAACTTGACAGTGTCGTTTCTTTCTTTAGAACGAGACGACCATCCAAAAAAATGTGATATTATTTTTTAAAGTTTATAATCTTTCCGTTTAAAATACCAAATTTTATTCCTTAAAATAAAATTAAATTAATAAAAAATACAATTTTTAAGGGTTGAAAATTTTATATACGCGCAAATGCAAAAAAGGCGTATATATTAAATTTACTTTATCTTTTCACATATTATTTTTCGAACGGCTGCAAAAATTCTTTTAAAAAAATCATGGTTATCGACAGAAGAAAAAAACAAATGAAATGTTTTTGGCTTTGGATCTCGAAGTCGTTTTAATAATTTAAAAAAGGAACTTGGTTCCAAAAAATAGATATCATCTTTTAACCATAATCGACTGTCGTAGAAATTCCTCTCTCTTTCGTCCTTGTAGTCATGGCTATCGATCGATTCGTGATGACCTGGCAAACCGCCCTTCTCGCGGAAATCATACTGCTTTATATTCCACCGAATGACGGAATTTCCATAAAGGTCTTTCATCGTCACAATAATCTTTTCGAACAGTTGGTTGATATTCCTTTTGTGCGTGGGATTACGGCATTTTTCAAAATACCTCGCAAAAATTTGATTACTCACCAAGTACTGATCAAAATTAAATTCTAATCCTATTTTCAAAGAACCAGTAGTATTCAAAATAGCATAAATTTTGCAAGGGCTGATACACTCCCTTTGGAAGAATATTACGACGTTCTCTAAATTTGGAGAGACGTTACAAATTTCGTATAAAACATTTGAAAAATCAATTTTTAATTTTTTCAAATGTTTATAAATGGCTCTATTTTCATTGTCTGATATCGTTTCGCGGTCATCGATACTTCGTTGGACGTATACAAATAATTGCTTATTCTAATTTCTAAGTCGATCAAATTCGGAAATGCTTCGACGATTTTATTACTCAATGAACCACAATTAGGATTCTTTTCTAAAAAACTCCAAAATTTGTGTAAATTCAATTCCAAGAAACCGTCTATCTTCCGAATGCTCCTTTGCAATTGGTTTCTAAAAGTTTTTGTATCCCAAAAATCGATTATTTTCTTTTCCATTTCCCTTCGCCATGTAAATTTTGAATGCAAGTTGCATAATTTTACATCATTTCCTATAAACTGGCGCACGAGGATTCCCATAACCCCGTGAATGCCTCGGCATGTGAGGCAGAAGGGTATTTTTATTTCGTTTCTTTCACGATCTTTGGTGAGAATATTCCGAAAATTAATTGCCAACATTTTTTGTAACCCGTGAAATACCTGTTCGGGATATTCATCTTCCGTTTCTTGTTCTCCCCCTGACAATGTTTCGTAATTTTCGAATAGCGTCGGGACTTCTCTGATTTCCCATTCGATTATTCTTCTGTCTTCGATTTCAACCACCACGACTAATTTGTCTAATTTTCGACTCGAGCAATTAACGCATTTACTAAATGTATTAGCCAACCTAGTATAGAGGTGACTGGGAAATAATTCCCCTTCCGACGAGAAATTATAAATCAATTCTAGCGTCTTTACCTCGGTTTTCGCAGCCAATAATCTTACGCGATATTCGTTAACAGGAGTAGATGCGTGTTTATGCATTAAACGAACTCCGATTTTTTGTAAATTAAACAACGCTGAGATCTCAATAAATTCCTCGATGTAGTTATAGTCCACAGTTAACGTAGTTAATTCGTTTAATGACCTATGCATTTCGCTCTTAAAATCAAATTCGACGATTACTCTGTTCGTTTTTAAATATTCCAAATCTCAACCAAATTCCAACCAAAGCGTTCCCCGACTTGCTTAAAATAAGAGGGAGTCCCCTATCCTTGCAAATTTCGATTCCCTTTTTTCTCGTCGCCCAACTGCGACATTTGCATATTAGTTTTAGAGCGATTAGATTTGGGAATAAGATCGAAATATTCTTAATCATTTCGAGGAATTCATCCTGAGTAAGAGGATTAGTACCCGTATTTAAAATTTCTAGCTTCTCGATACGAACCAAAGGATCTTTCATCGAGTGCGTTAATGTTAAAAAAGTTTCGTACTGGTCTAAACAAAAAGTGAAAGCCTTTATGCGTTCGTATCCGGTGCCCATTGTTCCAATAACTTTAGCTGATTTAGCGACCGCGGCAGGAACACCCTCGGCCAAACTGTTTGCAGCGACCATACGCTTTCAACGTGAGAGTTATCGCCTCGGTCGTCTTGTACGGATTAATCGCCGCATTTTCGAGAAAGTCCAGATACCTCGCTGAGATTTTTATTTCGTCGCCGTCTGAACCGAATAACGGTAGGAGCGGATTGAATTGTAATTCTTCGCTCCGTGTTTTCTCGGTTCAATCATTCAATCGTATCAAAAGAGCAAATGTTGCAACCTCAGACCTTTTCGATAAAAACGATTTACCGCAGTCTAGAAGGTGGTCTTTTCTATAACAGACCGACTTCCGGGCCAATCTAGAGCTTTTCAATTATTTCATTCTTGTTAGATTACTTTTATAGATATATATTTATAGTAAACAAATAAGTTGGAACGTTACCCACGCACGGTCACAAGAAAACAACAATACTCTTCTATTTCTCTGAATGGCGCTGATCTATCGAGGTGTGAAACAGACTCTCTTTATAAAGACTAAAAATATGAAACGAATAATTAGATTTTTTTTATTATCCTAGTAATAAGTAATCTTACAAATGATAGATGTGTGTGAGGTTGATTGTGATTATGATGATGGTGATGATGTGATGATGATGATGATGATGATGATGATGATGATGAATTAAGACTAAAAAAAGAATTTAGACAAAGATAAGAAAAAAAAATATTTTATAAAGATGTATGTATTGTTTCCATTACGAACATACAGACATTCCACTCGTTTCGATGAATTTTTCATGTTAATTGGGTAAGGAATTGAAACATTTCCCAATAATTCGATCGGATCATTGTTTTAAGCGTTCCCTCGGTTTCGCTGACTCGACGGGCCTTTCGAGTTCTTAATCCGATCGATTGACTTATTAAGCGAATGGCCCACTCACGATTAATTGGATTAGGAACTGAAACGCTCCATATATTTTGCTGACTCGAAGGGTATTACGAGCTCTCAATCCGGTTGACCGAAGATAATATCGTATAAGTCGATCGGGGTGTTTTTAATTTTTAATTATTTTCTTTTAAAATATATAGTTGATGATGATGTTGTCGTTTTGGAACGACCAGAATATCTTAAAGTAAATCTTCATTGGGACCCGAAACCTGATTGAAAGTCGCAGTAGAATAATAAAATTGAAGAAATAACTTTTTTTGGATAAATTATTATTATATTTAAGATCAATTAAAAAAATGAAGCAGGGAAAATAAAAATGTTAATATAAGTTATAAAATTTATTTCAAGAACATTAACAAAAAATATACAATGTGATATAGTTAAAATATATTTATATATTATACGCTTAAATATTATCAATATTTCAATAATTTTTGCGTACGTACTACGTTTTCATGAAATGATTGCTTTGAAGGAGTACTTTATAGCGCTCCTACAGATCGGACATAACTCGAGGGCGAGTGCGCAACAACAGCACGTTACCATGTGTTTGCAAGGTAAAAATACAATTTCCGATTTATTGTCTATACAAACTGTGCAAAGCTTGTCTCTTGCAAAATTACGGGTTTCCGTCGAGGAGGCCGAGACGGGTGTAGCTTCTTCAGTGATTGATTGCGAAAGATCATGGATATTAGATAGATTGTTACGACGTGCGGGTATCGACGCAGAATTTTGAATAGTGTTTTCATCGTTATGGGTGCTTTCATCAGCGATTATCATGCTCGTGCTAGGTTCGTTTAAAATTCTTGGGCTGATACGATCATCGTTGGTTTCTCGTTCGGCTTCGTCAGTGGTAATTAATTCAGAAAAATCATTACTATTTTCATTACGATTCGTGCTTTCAGCAGCTGTCATCGTGGTATTTACGCTCGGATTATTTATCGTAACTGGGCGGGAACGATCCTCGATGGTCGATGGTCCTATTTTATTTTCCCAATATTGTCGCAAGACAGAAATCATATTGAGACAATCGTCTATTATTCCATCGGCTCGCCTCATTCGCTCTCTAGCTTTTTTAACTATTTCGCTTTCATATCCCGAAGGTGATGTGTATCTAGTCACAACACTTTCCGCTATTCCCTCCGGTTCATTACCATTTTGAGCATGAGATTCTAACGACGACGACGACTGCATCAACCACGATGACGGCGACGAGGATGGTGCTGCTGCTTCTGTAGCTATCGCTGCTGCTGTTACATTCGACAACGACTCTTCCCGCCGAGGCACGCGAGAAGCAGGAACTTCCGAGAGTTTGGGGTCTTTATTAAACGAAATAAATAGGCATTCGGGGGACCATTTAGCGTGTTCGTCCCACGGGTCGTCGTTCGCCTCCCAGTTTCTGAGTCCGAGGCCGCAATAGAAACACCTCACGTGATCGCTAAGATTATAATAATAAAATCCTGCCTCCACTAATTTCTCTGGAGTCTGCCTAACCCTATTAGGCCAACCCATGAAGGACTGTAAACGGGTATCTCGCATCGCAAATTCCTTAGCTCGGGGTGCCAGGTAAGGGCGAAGGCCGAAACTCGTAATCAATAATTTTTTAGTCGAAGAATTAGTTAAAATTTTTAAACAGTCGTGATATTCTGACCACGTGCCTCTCGTGTCTCTTCTCCCTAAACCGCACACATCGATGCCGCTGGTTGGCGCGTCGCTACCGGCATCGGAAGAAAAATTTGTCGAAGCCATATTTCTTCCCTCTATCGGAATATTTTCAGTTTTTTCTCCACGAGCGAATAGACATTGGGGACTTTTATCTAAATGTTCTCCTTTCGGAGTATCTCCTAGAACCCAATGACCGATAATCTTGCAAAATACGCACTCGCAAAGATCTTCATCGCGCAAGTAAAAAAAAACCCTCTTTCGCCAGTTCTTCTGGAGAAATAAAATATACGGGCCAATCTATGAAGGTAAATAATCTTTCTTCTTCAAACAAAAATTCGTAGTCTGGATATATCTTTAGACCGCCGAGGTCGGCTATCACCGACCTCCATCATCGGTCGGGAAATTTATTATTATCTCTTCGGATTTAGATGCCGTCTAGATGACGGGCTCGTGGACACCAGTGTTCTGCCGCGTGCGAAGCGCGGTTTATATATAAAAAAATAAATTGAAAATACTTTTTTATGCTTCTCACATTTGTATTTTTATAGTATATTGTTATTTTTGTGTGAAAACGAAATCATTTCATTTCTATCTTTCAACAAAAAAATTACTTTATATCAATAGATATTGGCAAATATTTACCTCGTTCAAGAATACTATAGATAAATATGCGGCTGATTTCGGCAGAAATTTGGTGTGAATGTCGACAACTGCAGTACTTTCTGAAACAGGAATCTAAGAAACAACGGCAAAACAAATACTTTATTGAGGTTTATGAGGTAAAATATTTATAAAATATTTTTTCTGATTCACTTGGACCAATCTTTACGTTGTCTTTCGAATATTATTTGCACGAGATTCACTTGGTAATATTAAAAAATACATTATTTGCAATTGTTTCTTTCCAAAAGATTTCATTTTTGATAAAGATTTAAAATGATATCAATTAATTTTTTTGCTAAAAATAGAATATAATTAACCATCTACCTGGATACAATATATAATTGGCCTAAGGACTATACTTCAGCAGTCAATCGCTGCTAAGAAAGCAAATCCACTATCGGGTTCAACAACAACGAAACAAGGCAGGTGGGTGGCGGGTTCAAATATAAAAAATCGTCCTATGGCTCGAAAGAACAGCAACGAGAACAATCAGGGCAGCACTCGACGAGCGTTTCCGCACTCAATTGGAACTGTCAGGTACTGATGCACGATGGTCTGTCGCCTTTATCTTACACTATTTAAAAATGCTTATGTGGGGCAAATTCCGAAGTCATATGACGTAGGGGCACTTCCGGTATTAGGAGAAGATATTAACTTTTTCAAACGCGTTTTTCATCAGAAGATAGCAAAATTTTTCTTTTGTTCTGTGAATACTGTTTTCTAAATTTCGTAGCTAGGTTACGTCATAGTAGTTACGTTCAGCCTACTGCTATGTCGATCCTACGTGCAATTATGAAAACGTTCACTTAAAATTTGTTTAAATTTTTTTGTAATTAATTTTCTTTGAGATTTTTTTAGATTTTTGACTTGTACCTATGAAACGTCATCTTTATGGGTTGAAGCGATATTACACCGAAATTTCAATTAGACCACAGTCTTACGTAGTTTCCCTCTGAAACGTCACTATCATATAGTAAGGGAATACATAAGCGGCTAACTTCTTTCAAAACCCCGTAAGTATCGATATCTCGCTTGAGCGACAGCAGAATAATCGTTACTAAATACTTAAACTTCTCGGGATTGGTTGCAAATTAACTTTTCGTTCCTTTAAGCGTTTTTTTCGAGAGAAACAAGAAAAAATTACGTTAAAAAAATATTAATATAATGCATATTAATTATATATATCTTTTTAGGGGCACAGTCTCCTATAAAATACCGTTTTCTATATTAAATACATTTTTTATGGTGACTAAATTATAAAAATATTAAAAATAGTAATAAATTTGTATTTTTCGGTAAATATACTTCTCGCGCGAAGCGAAAGCACGAAATAACGTCACTTTTTACTTCTCGGGATAGATAGGTTGAATAAACGTTCGTTCTTTTTATCTTCGCTGATTCCCACGAATATAAGAACAGTTTTTATTGGATAATTAAAAAAAATTAAACATGTTATTTTTTTTTATTTTTCATTAGGTCCATTTACCAATTTTCTAGTGTAATATTTTTAGAACTGAAGTATCAATTCTTTACAGACTTGTATTCGTTAGTTATTTTTTTTGTAGAAAACAAAAAATAAACTCGAGGCACTTTAACTACTATATATATTATATATTATATATTATTACTATTATATATATCTATATTATTATATATTAATCAATATTATTATTTACTATACTATTATATTATAATATACTATATATATCATTATTATATATACTATAATATATATATATATATTATACATATATATATATATATATTTATATTATATTATATATATATATTAGTTCATATACAATATTATATTATATAAATATATATATATTTAATATTCATTTATATCTATATATATTACTTATTAATAATATTCTTAATATATATTTATTATATATATATATATATTATAATATCTTATATCTATATTATTATATATTAATATATATATATATATACTACTTATTATCGTATATACTTATAATGATATATGTAATAAAAGTAAATGAAAAAAATATTAATTTTTGTTGTCGTTCGTCATTCTAGATGATCGCACTGAAATTTCCCGTATAAAAGAGGGTGGAGCCCAATCGGTTGACTCAGTGAGAGAGGGCGAGTCGCGTGGACCGGTGATTCTTCGCGCCGATATTTGATAGAAACCACATCGATTGTTTATTAGCTTTAATAGGAATTAGTGGCGAGCCTATTGTAATTAAGACAATTTTATTTTAAGAGTAAAAAATTTCACAGAGATCATGTACGCATTTTCTTGAAATTTACTCTATATATATTATTAGTTAATAGTTTTTTGCTTATAATTGTTGATAGTAATTATAAATATATTAGAATTTTAAATGGTAATGTATAAACATTACGATACATTAATTTTTGCTCTATAACAATTTTTACAATCGATAATATTATAGAAAATAAATCGTATTTTTTTTGTTTATCGTTTTTACAGTTTTTCTCGACTAATAATGTTCATTCGCATCTTTTTTTAGGTTCGTGTTAACTCTGGGGGTATTTTTGGTTGGGGTGGGGTTGTGATGCACCTGGAGCTCTGGTAGTGTGACTCGATCTCTTGAGAATAATTAGAATAGGCACCGCTATGAATATTGGGATTTTGTTTACTAAAGATTTACTGTTGGGCAGTGCGAATCCCATGACCAATTTCAGAAAGGAAGCTTATTGAACTTGACCTTTCGAATAAAATGTCGAGAGGGTGATTCAGTTCGATATGGCCACGAATATGCATAAAAAATTGTAGGATTTTCCTCGTTGAAATTATATCAACGAGATGTCAAAAGTATTTCCCAGCCGGTTTCTTGTAAACTACACGACGTTAGAATATCGTCATCCAAATCGGAAGATGAGGTCTACGCGAGAGATAAATGGATTAGAAAAAACGTAAGCCGAGGTCTTAATTTTATCGAGATGGAAGGAGAGAAGGGTCGATGGTTTGATTTCTCTATTTACGCTAACAAAAAGTTCACTGGGCGAATCGGCGATGAAGATAATTTTCAATCTAAAAACGACGAGGAGGAGTGGAAAAAATATTGCATCGATTCTCCAGCGAAAGCGACCGAGGTTATTTGCATGACAAAAATCGATGGATGTTGCGGACATTTTACTGTGAGAGAGATCGACGGCGAATACCATTGGTCAAAGGTCATCTCAGAACGTACAATATGTTAATCAAATCTCACTCAGACATCGAAAAATACTCGGAACACAAGCACAATATCGCGCGTTCGGTGGCGAAGGCGGTATTAAACACCTTCGACGGAATGGACCCGACGAAATTAAATATACTGAAGCATTTTTTGAGCGCCACTAAGACGACTATGGTTTGCGAACTCTTAATGCCCGATCAACCGCACATCGTTGTAGATGAAATTCGCTTAAAGCAACAAAAAATTTACGGTTTGATGATGACTTTGTCCCCCGACGACGACGACGACAAAAACGAATCGCTGACGACCGTCTCCCCTCAAGCGGGCTTGGAATTTTTTAAACTCTTTGGAATTTCAACACCGGAATACCACTCAACATCTCTCGAAGGCGTGAAAGAAGAAATAGCGAAAATTCGAAGAATCAAAAATTGCGAAGGTTATGTCCTTTATTACCTAATAGGCGACCGGACTATCGGGATAAAGAAAGTGAAAACCGTTTGGTACGTCGCTTTGCGAGCTCTTCAGGAGAAGATTAACCACGCATATTTAGAGCAAATGCGGCATCCTGTCATTACCTCTTAGAAGAAAGGGGATATAGAAACACTTTTTTCCGGAATACGAGGAGGAGTTGGAACTTTGCGCACGATGTTTAGACGAATGAGTAAATAAATGCATATGCATTTATTTAATTGTTAGAGACTACGACCAGAAATTATGGAGAACGGAGACCTAGTATCAAAACAAGCGGAAAGCATCCAGGTTGTGGGAAGAATATAGACAAGAGCAAGAGGATAATGGATGGAATGTCAAATTTTGTTGTAGCTGATAGAGAAGTAGGCTATTTATTTTAATCGCGATGCCGATATACGTTTAAGTTTTTTTTCTTATAAAGAATAAAAAATATACTAAAAAATCTAATCACACTAGGTATTTTGTATTTCCTATCGTTTACGCATATTTCATTCTTTTATTGATTCAAAGAGTTACAATAGTAGGCCGACGTAGGTAATTCTAAAACACTACTTTTAATGTCAAATTGTATAGTCATACGAGTTGTGGAAATATAAGGACTGTCGTAATATGATCTTTCATTCCGAATTTCCGAATCTATTCTTTGTCAAGTAAAGGGACAAGAAGAAATTATTGCAAACGACAAAATCGCCCACTGGAAGGAACTTACTTCGTGAATCTCCCAGATGTAATACGCAAATTGCTGAATGGGAATGCAATTTCAATCTATTTTTTAGTCCTGAAACACTGTATGGTGGCATGCTAGGTTTTCGCCCTAAGTTCGTTATTTTTTTATTTCTGTTGAACATTCATGTCGAAAAGGGAACAATCCAATTTAAATTTTTTGGCAAACCATAATAAAGGAACGGATTTTTGGTTCGATCACCATTAGCAAGGCCGGGAAAACACTTTAGGGTCTTTTTCATTTTGCTTTCGGGCTCTCGAAGTTGTTAGATCATTGTCATCAATTTTGGCGTTTAAGGTCTCGAAGTTTATATTTCTCATTTCAATTTGCTTTCGGCTCTTCGAAGTTGTAACTCCATTTCATCCATTTTAGCTTCCTCGGCACCTTGTAAATAGTGACATCAACGAATGGAATTTGACTTAGCGAAGCCTAAGGGGATGTTGTAGAAATTCAAATTCATACAATGTCGCAGGTTACAAATAGAACACCGTAGTAAGTTCTACAACATCCTTTAATTCGAATATGATGTTGTGATTATTATGCATATTGGCTTCACCTATGTCCAGTAGGTCCCAATCTCTTAATTTTTAACAGTTTATAAAAGTCTTACAAGTTACCGTTTTTAAGGAAAACTGCTTTGCCAAGTAGTGAAGTAAGGCGTGCATGAAGGGCAATAAAGAGCGCCACAACGCGTAAATTACTTACCGCATAAGAGGCAGATATGTACTTTTATTTTCGTTTTTTTTCGAGCTCCTGAGCTTCTTGTGTGTTCCCGCTTGATATTTCACGTACATCTTGAATCGGGCTGCGGAGCTTTGTAATTTCATTCGATTTTCCTACGGGGAACCCTACACCTTCCAGATCAGCGTCCGCGCCCAGATTCCGGCGCAGATCGTTTTTCTACAAAATTTTAATTTCTTCAACTTTTTTTACCAAATATTAAACAAAGAAATATTGTTTCTATTTCGTTATTCTACTTTCCGAGGCATGGTCAAAAATTTGAAAAAGTCTAGGCTAGTTGGCAAAAATTATATACCTAGTAGCCGGGAAAATAAAAGAATACGCGTTTTTTATGCAAATTTATTTTCATTTCTCACACTTTATTTTCTATATACTATTTGAAAATCAAAATCACTTTTCCGGGGGCGGTCGTTATAAAGAAAACTATAAAACGGCAATTCTTCAGCCTCCTCGTCTGCGGTAGCACCGATGTCCGCGCAACTCCCCTTAATTCTAAGACTATTGTATTGGTTGCAATTTAGTTCATTAGGGGGAGGATTATTGAAAGATTTGTCTGGGCGGTAAACGAAACATATGTTGTCACCAATTCCTCCGCCAGTACATTTTTTTGACCCCTGCCCAAAAGCCGGATCGTTTGTTCCTTCTTGTCCAATATATAGCGTTTCGTTTCTGAAGAGCGTATGGATTATTCTATTCTCGAATGTTTGAATTCTTAATGACTTGAAGTCATTTTTAGATTTTTCTCGATCGTCATATTTTCTCAAAACAAATGTCAAAACCGCCGGCCTACCTTCGCATTCCTCGGATATTATTCTCCTAAAAAGGATTCTTTCCCTCGTTAAAACAGTGAAAGGTATTTCAAAATCGAAAAATGGGTATGCCTTACCGCTCATTTTTCTTTCTTCAATTTCGCATTCGGCGGAGTCTGAGCCCAAGGTAGATTGAAGGAGCAACGTTAAAAATATAATCGATAAGTTCATCATATCTGCGGAATTAACAAGTAACGCTCTTGTCGTAATTGGAATCGATCGAGAAATGAAAAAAGTGAGAAGGCTTCGCTTTTTTATAGAAAAGGTTGACACGCGTATTCATTAGAAACAATATTTATTATTACACTTTATTTTAATTCCAATATTATATATTCTTATTTTATTAATTTTAATATTTTGTTTAATATATATTAAAATAATAATCTTAAAAGAAATGCTTTAGGAGACAATAGGAGCTACTTGTTTTTGCGGATGATGCGGCGGTGTACAAAGAAGAGTCAAGACTGCAAGAAGCTGTGCTAGGTGGGAACTCGAGTTATGTAGGATTTTTGATTATCTTTAGCACCAAATTGGCACTTTTCCGTTCCGTAACTAGTTTATTTTATTTCAAAGAAAAAAGTAGAATATATCATTTTAAAAGGAATATCTTTCCGGTCGTGAAGTAGGGGCTGCGTAGGCTCAGTTTTGAATATCTAACTGGCAACATTGGCTCTTACTGTAAGAAGAGTGATCGCAGAATGGATGATTGACTTAGCCGAAGTGAGAAGTCGGATAGTGTTATATTCAAATCTATCACACTGTAGAATTAATTAAAAGGTCTACAAATTGTAAATGTAGTTCTAACATACTTTATTTCAACCTGTTAGGGTATAATTTGAAAATTTAAGCTGTCTATTTGCTCTCACTTTGGAAATTTCCAATCCAATTCTTTGTAAGTAAGGGAAAACAGGAGATCAATTGTGTGCCAACGCTAATAAAATCGCACTAAAGGCGTTCCTTTGATTCTTTAAAAATTGTGAAATAATGTATATGTAATGTTACATTTTTTTATAATAAACCTTTTTGCAAAGTACGATTTTTTTAACATAATTTCATTTATGTATTATTGAACAAATTAAATTAATTTCGATACCAAGAATTATAAGGATCGGATATAAGAACGAAAATTACATTTTTTATCTATGACAAAAATAGTTAAAAATTAAATTTTTTTGGGTTTAATATTTCTTTAGTACAAATGCACATTACGCTTTTTAAGTTAACCTCTTTCCATTTATTCACCTATTTATTTATTTGTATACGTTTCGCTATAAAGTGTAGGTTTATTAAAAATTAATTTCTCAACTTGAAATTAAGAACCAAATGAAATGTTTTTGGTTCGGGGCTCCGAATTACTATTTATTATTAAATTAAAAGAACGCGTCTTAATTAATTGTTTAAATTCATTTTAATAATTAT